>CANNZV010002599.1:0-91503 GCA_947561585.1 Caprella mutica | reverse complement strand
GATAAAGTCAAATTATTCTCATGGTTTTTCTAGCTTCTTAGTCACTTCATGACGGAATTGTATGATTTACTATAAACAACATTGTTATCATTATTCTTCATTTTTTGAAAGTTTCAATCATTTTTTTCATATGTAGAAACTCTCTAGTTTTATTATCGCCGCCTTTTCTGAGATGCAAAAGGAGTCTAAAGTTATTCACTTCTTCTTGCTAAAGTTTATCAAATTATTTGAAAATATTCACTCAGTTTCTTCCTCAGTTGCTTTTAGGAATATTTCTCACCACTCTAAAGGTTGCTTCTCACGTTCTTATAAATCTTAAGGCCCTGTCTTGAGATCTGATCGAAACGATGTCTCCAATAGTCTATTTTCGTCGTATGATGCATTGCACGATTGATCTGTTGCTCGTATGTGTATGCTTGTATTGTAACTGAACAGATCTTCAGATAAATTGGAAGCGTCTAAATGCGACGGAATTTCCGTCCGATATGTGAGGTCTTACGATTGATATGATGATTTATCTGTAGCTACGTGTAAATCAGGCTTAACTTGCTATCAGTTAGTCCCATACAAAATTTACTTTAGAAATCGAAATTATATTCTTATTTTAAATAGAATTAGATTTTTAATTCGAATGATGTTATTATTAACTAGCCTAAAATTTCGTGACAACAATGTAAGCTGCTATCATTTCCCCCAGACCCTTATTAAGAACATCAACGAATGGCAGTGGTACCACCACAATCATCATGTCCACCTCTCGTGGGGGAGGGGACAGCTCCGAATCCACCACCACTGGGCCCCTTGTTGAGGACCCTGTCGAATAATCCCAAGGCACCAAATAGTAGACTATCGTTGTAAAGGTGTTAGTGATTAGCTTTGTTGTAGAAGGTTAGTGGGGAAATAATCAGCCACAGCAAATCTCGTGAGAAGAAATGCCCATCACCTGTACAGTGAAGTGTGGTGACATCCATCACCTGTACAGTGAAGTGTGGTGACATCCATCACCTGTACAGTGAAGTGTGGTGACATCCATCACCTGTACAGTGAAGTGTGGTGACATCCATCACCTGTACAGTGAAGTGTGGTGACATCCATCACCTGTACAGTGAAGTGTGGTGAAATCCATCACCTGTACAGTGAAGTGTGGTGACATCCATCACCTGTACAGTGAAGTGTGGTGACATCCATCACCTGTACAGTGAAGTGTGGTGACATCCATCACCTGTACAGTAACATATCTGTTTTTTTATCTGTAAATATTCAAAGTATTTTTTCCGATGATTTTTGTTTCACTTTCGTTTATTAATTCGTCGGTATTTAAATTGATTAGTATTCACAACTAATAAATTGATTTAGCGCTCCGATTGCAGTGCAGATGTTAATTGCTGATTAAAATATCTACAATGTGATGTAATATTATGTAATTACTTTGTATGCCTGGCTCAATAAATGTTTGATTCATCTATTAAGTCATTGCTAGTGATTATTCCTAACTTTCCAATACAAAAAAAGTTTATTAAATTTACCTACTATGAGACTGTAGTAACTATTTCTAATGTAGCTACTCAATAGGATATTAGTTAATAGTGTTAATTATCTGATGGGACTGATTTACTGGTGACTGTCAGGACTGATTTACTGGTGACTGTCGGGACTGATTTACTGGTGACTGTCAGGACTGATTTACTGGTGACTGTCGGGACTGATTTACTGGTGACTGTCGGGACTGATTTATTGGTGACTGTCGGGACTGATTTATTGGTGACTGTCGGGACTGATTTATTGGTGACTGTCAGGACTGATTTACTGGTGACTGTCGGGACTGATTTACTGGTGACTGTCGGGACTGATTTACTGGTGACTGTCGGGACTGATTTACTGGTGACTGTCGGGACTGATTTACTGGTGACTGTCGGGACTGATTTACTGGTGACTGTCAGGACTGATTTACTGGTGACTGTCAGGACTGATTTACTGGTGACTGTCAGGACTGATTTACTGGTTCTCAGTCAATATTAAAATAATATCAAGTATTTGAATGTTAATTACATGTATGTGTTGTATATTATCTAGTGAAAGGTTCAACTATTTCATTTGAGGTGTATGTTGTGCTCATTGGGGCTAGTGACACTAGTGCCCCAGAGGTCACTCACCGGGTCATGGCGAAGCCAGCTAGTGTGACAATTCAGACCAATTACTAGTTATTAACTACGAGGAATAGTAAGAACATGCCTAGTTAGTTGTCAATGGATTTGCATGTAGCTATGTATTCTATTTATACTGAAATATCTTAGTAATGTTTTTACTGTGGAATATTGTTATACAGTAGAGTATTGATTTGCCCTTAAAAAGAACTGAACACTTTGCTTAGGATTTAGTAAATGGAATAAGTCATTAAATTAGGTAGGTTCTCTATTTGATGGTGACTACTCTTGCATTATAGTCTTATTTGGAGGGAAAATGTTAACATCACCTCACTGCTCTAGTAACTATTTGATAGGTGACTTAATGGCACAGAAGAGAAAAGGTAACTTACCTTTGGTAGTGTGTTCAATGGTCACATTTCTCTACCTGTGTAGTTTTTATCATCTCAGTGAGTTGAAATGCCAAAACATTAGCGGCAGAGCAACTTTCTATTCTTTGACTCAACGTCACAATAGTCAATAAGGTCAACATTAAGTTATAGAAATCTATTCTGGTGACTTTAAGCAAATTTCACTCCCGCAAAATCTTTATAACGTTCATAATCTTTTTCATTTCAGTATAAAATCCACCTTATGTACATACATATATTTTAATGTATACATGTAAGAATATATACCGACATTAAAACAAACCTAAATCTTATTTATTATTTTAGTTGTTTAGTTTTCTGGATTTATAATCTGTGAGGTTATTCTGATTTTGCAAGAGAAGTCAGTTCTCTAATGTTTCTATTTTTGTAAAATATTCAAACTAATTTTAGCTTCAATAGAATGAGATTATTGTGGGTACAGTTCAATGAAGAGAGAAAATTCAGTTCCATCTGTTATTATTGATGTTAGAACAAATCTCTAATATTCGAATTGTTATATTTCTTCATATGGGGAGGCTGCGTCTAATTTCAAAATGAAATTTTTCAACATAAATGTCCACCTACCTTTGTAAGTCAATCTAATTTTAAATATAAATTTAGTTACTAACAAACGATATCTAGAAATATAATTTTGAATATCACAGGCAGATGACTAAAAAAACTTGTGCAAAGCTTTATCTATTATCACTAGATGGGACTTTTTCAAATTAATTTTTTTTATGTATCATCTTTTAGTAAACTATGTATATCCTATAGTTAACTTAATTTATTATATTGATTCCGTCTAAATCCCTAATTGCAGATATTTGATTTTATTCGCACCCTTCCATAACCTTCGCTTATATTTTCATATACTCAAATTATATATTTTCATCTGGACCTTATCGTCGTGTGGCTACCACCATGGGGGGAAAACGCGAATTATCGGTTTATAATAATTTGATTTTTATAGTTTCTTCTTATTTGAATGTAGATGTGAAACCGACCGATAATTCGTTCTTACCCTTCCCTCAATGGTTATATTCTATCAAGTAGATACTAAAAGAGGATCTTAGATAGATGGTAAATACAAATATTAGTCCTTATTTTGCAGAAAATATATTTTGTCATTTACACCCCACCAATTAATTCTGATAAAAAACATTGCTAGGATGTAAAACTGTTAATAACGAGAATATTTGTATTTGCAGTGATTTTAACTGTACATTAGTTACTGTACTTTACCACTAAGCAAATTAGTGCAAATCTCTTAAGGAATCCATGTGATTTATCAATAAATATTCTACATTGTGACAGAGTTTCATTTCCATTAGATTAAATGGTGAACCACTTAGTCATGGCAGTTTTGGTTACAAGATTTAAGCACCGGCAAAGCGTGGAAAGGTTTGAAATTGAATGGTGTGTGTGGAAGCACAGCGCATATCCTTCGGCCCCTTTCACACGAGTGGTTTTCTCCAGGGTACAAGAACATAAATGGATAGAGTACCTAGTAGACGTCACCACGACAACACATTCCTTGTTTGTGACCGAGCGGCTCATAATTTCTCGTATTTGCATGTTAATATCGAGAAGTTTAAAGTCATTTTATAAGAGTTTCGTGCAAAAGAAACGCTAAAATGGCGATTGAACCTAAAAGTTGAATATATAGATATAATTCAGGTGTGTTTTTATTGTTGATTTCTTTAAATTATCTATAGAAAATAGGGTCTTTAAAATATGCTACCTAGGAGCCTAAACTAGTGCTAGTTAACTGCTAAATTGTAGTTCCTATGAATAACAAATAATGAAAATACAATTTAACCAATGCCTAGTTAGTAATTGATAAGAAAAAAAATAAATTTTGAAGTGACTAAGTTTAAATAGTTTTCCCGTGTTTCAAAGTGTGGTCAGAGTCGCCTTTTCCAGTCACCCGGTGGTCACGTCAAACAAGATTCGATCAGCTGATTACCATACCCTATATGTTACTGTATCCTGGTTTTCTTATACCGCTGTAAAATATACTTTTTGAGCGAAGCGAAAAATCTTCTATTTGTTAGCAATACGAGTCCTAAGTTAAACTTATTCCATATGCCGTAGGCTCACTTTATTTTCCCATTATTATGATTATTTAACCATTTTTAACGTAATTGTCTTAATTTTGATGTGTTTGCTATTAATTTGCTCATAAATCGTATTTAATTGGCATTATATATAATAATAACTGTCCGAATAAGTAATTTCACCATATTAGTTTAGTAACTGATGGTACTGAATGTAGCACTTTTAGCTCCGCCCCTTTAGTTGGAGATGCTGAGGTTCTGTGAGCCCGCGTAAATCATTGCGGCTTCACCAAAAGGTTTCAGAGTGGGGGAGGAGGTGGTAATATAGTTTAACTTAGGACTCGTATTGCTAACAAATAGAAGCTATTTCGCTTCGCTCAAAAAGTATATTTGTTAGCAATACTTCGTCCTAAGTTAAACTTATTCCATATGCCGTATCTCTTTAGAACAACCAAAGGTACAATGATGGAGGCACTCTGAGACACTAGGTGCTTGAGTTTTAATGCCACGTCTTTATGTTCTATAGCTACAAGGAATTATTTCAAAATGATGATAGTATAATTTCTGTTTATTTTATTGAAAACATGAACAACAAGAAATAAAAATATAATTACATTCCTTTTAAGAACAACATTGATTGAAAAAATATGTTCATAATTATTATTAGTGACTAATTATAATGTATGAAACTTGATTGGTATGTGGAAAAAGGATTGATCTTCCAGCAATGCATAGAGGAAAATAAGAATCCACATTTACACAGTAATATTTATAAAAGGGCTTGGTGAAAAATAAAAAATAAAACCTCTCTTCAATATATCGCTGAAATTGAGACTTCCATCTTTTTTAATGGCTTTTGAATTCCAGTAATGTATACGTCCACCATACAGAGGATTACCTGTTTATAGGGTGCAAAAACAGATGTCCGTGGTAATCATTGTGTAACTGGGAGACCTTGGTCGGGTCTCTCGACTAAGAACCTTGTGCAGTCAAGTTCGAGTTGAACAGTGCTCCCCATTCTTTAGTAGAAGCGTCCATTCATAAATGTGCTAGTGGAAGGTTTGTCGCAATTGCGGGACTACATTCTAGAGATTTTAGGATCCATGGCCGTAAGGCCCGTTTCAATGGGTGAAGTAACTTAACCTTTACGTCTCGCTAGGAAGAATTTGCTATCTTTGATTAGCGAAGCTTGAGGATTCGCCTTGTTTTTTACTGCTTGCAAAGTTTTGTTGACGAGTTTTAATTCTCGTAGGACAGCCCTCCCGTCGTTTATTACTCTGGGCTTCAAAAACCTTATGACCTGGTTGTCTGTATTATTGAGGACCTTGTCCTCTTTGGAGTTGTTTCCATGGAGGTGGACCTCTTTTAAAAGCTCTTGTATCATAGTCGACATTCCTGAATTGAGCTCGAAATGGCTGGTTTGTAGACTCGACATTTTTAGTAAATGTTTGCCCGCCGAAGGTTTTATGAAGAGACCCAGAGTTCATGGTCCTCAGATCATTATCAAGGCGATTGCCAATTGCGTTTCGAATACGTGATGATGGTGATGAGCGTGCTTCCAGTTACCCAGTAATAACTTACTGGGCTTTACAAGGACACTTCCAGAGAAGAGATCTTTGCACAGCACAGTATCTTCCAACAGGGTGTTTCTCACAGCAATAGGTTCAATTCGCCCAACCACAAATTTGCGTATTTGTGCAATTTTTTGCGAATGGTTAATTTAGCTTGGTCACTGAGGAGGGTTACAAAAGAATTTTTGCTTAGAGCTTGAAATTCAGATAAGTTTTTTTTAAATTTCCTGCATTGGAGTCCCCGAACCTGGTTCTTGTTTCAAGAATATATTAGGGAGGTCTGCGTAGAATTTCAGCGAGTCAATGGTAAAATTAATCATTTCGTTATTTTGCTAAAGCAATTTAGTAGTTTTACGAAACTCTTCTTCGTCTGTGAGTATTTATAATTGAGTGTGAGCTCTGAACAGACTGAAAAGGTCTTTGTGCACAATAGAATGTTGCTTCATAGGCAACTTAGGTGCGTTCAAATAATCTGATAATCCACCAGGATCAGATAGAAGAGTAAAAATGCTAGCTGGGCGTGAAAATTGTTCGCCTTTCAGTATTATATTCTCGACTTCCTTCAGGGTTTCCCAAATATTTATATTGGAGGAGGTCATCTGGAGTCCCTTTTGGGTTTCTGAACCTGGCTGAAGTTTCGTCGCTTGTCTTAAGACTGTTAGTAAATATAGTAGCGACTTTAGTAAACACTTGACGACTGGACGTTGACGGAGCTTCCGTGGAAGTGTGCAGATAATAACCTTTACATATGAATGGGGGGAAAAAAGGGTGTATACGCTCTCCAGTGTTAGTAACTTAGTAAGTTTTGATTTGAAAATAGAGGTAGTTATTCTCATCGGCATTTACTTTCACTATTTTCTGATCCACAGGTAGAGATATAATTTGATGATATTCTCCCTTTGTAGTTAAATGTGGTACTTCATTCCACATTTCATATTTAATATTTTTACCGAATTAGTACCGCAAGTCATGGTTATGACCCTGCAATTTGTCATTGAGTAAAGAGTCTTAAGATTGTGGTCCGTTGGAAAATTGTGCATCGAGAATCTCAGCTGCCCTCTTGTGGAGAATATGCTTGTATGACCGACCTATTGGAAGTAAATTTTCCTCATCTGAGTCGGAGTAAAGAACTATTTCCTCAGCTTGCTCTGAAGTAAAGCTTTTTGAATGATCTTTGTCTGCAGCAAAAATATCCGGAAAGGGACTATTAGGGACTTGAATAGTTGCGTTTTCGGTAACGTATGGTGTAACTGAAATAAGGTTTTTAGTACCTTCAGAGTTGAAGCCTGCCATAGTTTGATTTTCAATTATGCTTCTGAAACCAGGAATATTCAGTAAACGTGAAAAAACACTAGAAATTATATCTTCCTTGTCCTGTTGATGATTAAGGGAAATATGCATCTGGGAGCTTTTGTTTCCACTACAGCTTTTTAACATTAATTTAAAACAATTCAAGTTTAATTTAAAATAAATCAAGTTATATTTAAAATAAATCAAGTTATATTTAAAATAAATAAAGTTATATTTAAAAAAAATCAAGTTATGTTTGAAATAAATCAAGTTATAATTGAAATAAATCAAGTTATATTTAAAATAAGTCAAGTTATATTTAAAATAGTTCAACTTTAATTTTAAAAAGTTCAAGTTTAATTTAAAAAAAATGAAGTTTAATTTAAAACTAAAATTTTATGGGCCTTCAATATCACACATAGGAAGCTCTGCACTAATATCATTATATTAGTTGAAATGAGAGAAGTGAGCAATGGAAGATTATGGTGGGCAATGAAAAATTATGGTGGGCAATGAAAGATTATGGTGGACAATGAAAGATTATGGTGGGCAATGAAATATTATGGTGGGCAATGAAAGATTACGGTGGGCAATGAAAGATTACGGTGGGCAATAAAAGATTATGGTGGGCAATGAAAGATTATGGTGGGCAATGAAAGATTACGGTGGGCAATGAAAGATTACGGTGGGCAATGAAAGATTACGGTGGGCAATAAAAGATTATGGTGGGCAATGAAAGATTATGGTGGGCAATGAAATATTATGGTGGGCAATGAAATATTAGGGTGGGCAATGAAATATTAGGGTGGGAAATGAAAGATTTGGGTGGGCAATGAAAGATTATGGTGGGCAATGAAAAAGATTAAGGTGGGCAATGAAAAAGATTAAGGTGGCAATGAAAGATTATGGTGGGCAATGAAAAAGATTAAGGTGGCAATGAAAGATTATGATGGGCAATGAAAAAGATTAGGGTGTCAATGAAAGATTATTGTATACTCTCATGATCTCATTCCCTCCCATTTCTAATATAATGATATTAGTGCAGAGCTTCCAATGTGTGACATCGAGGGCCCATAGAATTCTATTTTCAATTAAACTTCATTTTTTTTTAAATTAAACTTGAACTATTTTAAATTAAAGTTGAACTATTTTAAGTATAACTTTATCTATTTAAAGTATAACTTGATTTATTTTGAATATAACTTGATTTATTTTGAATATAACTTGATTTATTTTAAATATAACTTGATTTATTTTAAATATAACTTGATTTATTTTAGATTAAACTTGATTTATTTTAAATTAAACTTGACTTATTTTAAATTAATGTTAAAAAGCTGTAGTTGCTTTTGGTAACTGATGCATCGTGTTGGTGCTAGGAGGGTTATGAAAAATGTAATTGCCATTTTCTTCGACCCCAATGGTTGTTCCCAAATCTACAGAATATTGTATTACTTGTGACTGTTGATCCGGAAAAAATATAGACTGATTACTTTCTGAGGTTAGGGACTTAGTGGTTACATGAGGAGTTGGTATATAGACTGGAATCGCTCTCGAGTTTGCATCAACTATAATTTGGCCGTACGGTTCAATATCCTGCATATCGACACGTACTTTTTTGTAAGTGTTGGGCAGAGACGATCCAGCTCGCTTCGTAGACTGAATAGATCCCTGTAAAAAAGGGATTAATCAGTATTCAAGGAAAAACATGGAGATTATGAATAATGGAGATATTTTTGAAATTTAAATATTGACGAACCAGTTGATTGTTGGTCGATGTATCAAGTATGATACTGTCAACTGAATCATTAGTGTCAGACCCGTTTTGATTAGAATGATGTGCTCGCAAGTCTTCTTCAGTACTTGCAGCCGCACTCTCAGATTCGAGAAGAGAGTCATTACTGTTGGTCAGTAAAATCTCGTCTGTATATAGCTCTCTTAACATCCAAGTACTCCTAGAGTTGTTCGACTGGAAATATAAGAGTAAGATTATATTTTGAAATTTGATAGATTGGAACGATGAGCAATATAGTTTATTTGATTTGTTTCGAAGAACAGCAGTATATTTACCCAAGTGAATGAAATACAGTTAGTTTGAGGGGAATTACTACGTTTTCTAATTTGAACGTATGTTCTTCCCATCTCCTCCAGGCAGATATGCACAACAACTGGAGCTCACTATGCTGAAACATTCGTAAACCTTCTGTTTTCCCTTTAAGCACTTGGCGCATTTTTCACAAGGGTGATTGATAGATTTTGAAACAAAAGATTTTTTTGTACCAGATAGTATGTTTACATTTATAGCTTATTAATTTAAAGTTACACATGGTTATCTGTGTGAAGGTCTAAAATAATTAGAATTGTAACCAATTATAATCAAAACATCTGGAACCTGAAGGTTCGACATAAGTTTGAATTTGTATGCAAATAAATTATGGTCTTTTAAAATGGATGTTAATCAGTTTGAATCTACATGCTTTCTTATATATTTATAAGCTCGTTTAATAAAGTTATAAAATAAACGAGTATACAGTAGTTATTTCATTCGTTGAATAGAGTTGCAAAAAACGCGAACTTCTAATCGAATTTAGTAGAAACAATAATTAATTTCATTAAATAGAGTTGCAAGAACGCAAACTGCTAATTGACGAAAGTGGAACAGTAGCTGTTCGTTGAATAAAGTTGCAAAAGGCAAACTACTGATAGACGGATGTGAAACAGAAATTAGTTTCGTTGAATAAAGTTGCAAAAGGCAAACTACTGATAGACGGATGTAAAACAGTAATTAGTTTCGTTGAATAAAGTTGCAAAAGGCAAACTACTGATAGACGGGTGTGAAACAGCAATTTGTTTCGTTGAATAGAGTTGCAAAAAGCAAACTACCAATCGACAAATGTGAAACAGTAATTAGTTTCGTTGAATAGAATTACAAAAAGCAAACTACTAATCGACGAATGTGAAACAGTAATTAGTTTCGTTGAATAGAGTTACAAAAAGCAAACTACTAATCGACGAATGTAAAACAGTAATTAGTTTCGTTGAATAGAATTACAAAAAGCAAACTACTAATCGACGAATGTGAAACAGTAATTAGTTTCGTTGAATAGAGTTACAAAAAGCAAACTACTAATCGACGAATGTAAAACAGTAATTAGTTTCGTTGAATAGAGTTGCAGAAAGCAAACTAGTAATCGATGAATGTGAAACAGTAATTAGTTTCGTTGAATAGAGTTGCAAAAGCAAACTACTAATCGACGAATGTGAAACCGTAACTAGTTTTGTTGAATAGAGTTGCAAAAAGCTAACTACTAATCGATGAATGTGAAACAGTAATTAGTTTCGTCGAATAAGAGTTGCAAAAAGCAAACCACTATTCGACGAATGTGACACAGTAATTAGTTTCGTTGAATAAGAGTTGCAAAAAGCAAACTACTAATCGATGAATGTGAAACAGTAATTAGTTTCGTTGAATAGAGATGCAAAAAGCAATCTACTAATCGACGAATGTGAAACAGTAATTAGTTTCGTTGAAAAAAAGCAAACTACTAATAGATGAATGTGAAACGGTAATTAGTTTCGTTGAATAGAGATGCAAAATGCAAACTACTAATCGACGAATGTGAAAGGTAATTAGTTTCGAGCAATAGAGTTGCAAAAAGCAAACCACTAATCGATGAATGTGACACAGTAAATACTAAATAGTTTCGTTGAATAAGAGTTGCAAAAAGCAAACCACTAATCGACGAATGTGACACAGTAAATAGTTTCGTTGAATAAGAGTTCAAAATGCAAACTACTAATCGATGAATGTGAAACAGTAATTAGTTTCGTTGAATAGAGTTGCAAAAGCAAACTACTTATCGCTGAACTGATAGTAATTGAAACAATTACAAGTGAATATACCTAACTAGGTAGATAATTCATAAAAAGTAACTTTTAAACAAAGCACTTAACAACCCGTGTACGTTCTTAGCGAACAGCATCATAGGGATAAAATTATGAAATACATAACTCGGTTTTCATAATAGGTAGGTATCTTTTACTATATATATTAATATAAAGTAATAAACCACCCATGTACGTTCTTAGTGAACAGTAACGTAGGGATAATATTATGAAAAACCTAACTCGGTTAATTCATAATAGGTAGGTAACTTTTTTACAAAAAGTAATAAACCACCCAAGTACATTCTTAGCGAACAGTAACGTAGGGATAATATTATGAAAAACCTAAATCGGTTAATTCATAATAAGTAACTTTATATAAATAATAAATCACCCATCTTAGCGAACAGTAGCGTAGGGATAATATAATTTATAAATGAAATTACCTAACTCGGTAAATCATTTAAAAAGTGTGACATTTTAACTACACCCAAATGCGTTTTGAAGTAAAACCTATGAATTTAACGGCAAACCGCATGGGTAAGAAGTTTAATCACAATACCTAACTAGTACACAATACATCACGAAAGTGAAACAATGGGTAAAATTAAAACTCTTAACGAGCAGGTGTATAAGAAATAAAAAGCACTGAACCAGTAACACTTGCCCAATGCGTTATGGAAAATATATATATATTTTACCTTTAGTTTATATTCCAACTGTATATTTTTTCATTTTCTCACGACCTTAAATAGCTATAAAAAGATGTGACTTCACTTACTTTATAAATTCACCTATCAGTCACTAATAAAAATCTCCAAGTCAAAATTGCAGGTGTATTTTCTAATATGAAGACAGAGTTCTACAGGCATTACTACCTACAGACGTCCAGCAGAGGTCATATCTACCCTAATATTCCGACTATACGGACTGCAAATGAATACCAATAAATGTCAAAATACTACTCATTAGTCTTCAGCTATAGACTATGAGATTGAAATACAGGAACTTCTACACTACCGAAACAAATTGCATTTCTATATAACTAACTACCTTAACATCGCCAAATATTAAACTTTTACCGTTGAACCTAAGGAGGCAAATTCGGACTATTAAAAAGATGTACTGCAATTTGAGACACGAGACTTCAACTCTGTTGACTGGAAGGATGAACTGCTAATTCGGGAAATAATGGATGCCTGAGCTGAACTGGAGGAGATTTGTCGTGTATTTTCCATCTGTCTCTTCTTTACTTTACTTATAAATATACATGAAAATATTAACTATTAAATAATCATAAAAAAGCCGACCTATTTAAAAACTTACTATTACTTACGATTACTAAATTACTATTACTTACTATTACTAAATTACTGTTACTTACTATTACTAAATTACTATAACGTAAAATAACTAACTTAATATAACATAAAATAACTAACTTAATATAACATAAAATAACTAACTTAATATAACGTAAAATAACTAACTTAATATAACATAAAATAACTAACTTAATATAACGTAAAATAACTAACTTAATATAACATAAAATAACTAACTTAATATAACGCAAAATAACTAACTTAATATAACGTAAAATAACTAACTTAATATAACGTAAAATAACTAACTTTATATAACGTAAAATAACTAACTTAATATAACGTAAAATAACTAACTTAATATAACTGCTATAATATAGGTTCTGTAACTTTAAAACCAGAATCTTAAAAACTTAACTTTTACTAACGCTTCTTGTATCGAACCTAAATAAATTTCATCCGCATATATATTATCTATTACTAAATTTGCATCGCTAAAAATACTAATCCGAACCTTTTGCTTCAGGTTGACTGGGGATTTGAAGATTTGGCGTTCAGAAATTCGACCTGGTTGTTCAGCCCTTGGGATAGAATTGATGGTGTCGCATTTCATCTGAACAGCGAATGTCTTCATGTTGAACAATAAATTCCTTTAAGTCCTAATTTGTCGTTTTACTGAGTCATCATTTGTATTTTTCTCCAAATGCGTAGTTGTTGAATCTGGTGGCAGAGCTCTGGCTAGAGTATAACCTCACAGTAGGAGTTATCTAGCCGCAATGATTTACGCGGGATCACAGAGCCTAAACTGTGGCCTAATTTATTAAAGCCCCGTCCAGACGCTCCGACAAATGCCCAGAGTTTGGAAATACTTTTGCTCGGGCGAACACGGGCAATCTCATTTCTGTCTGTGTTCGCGTCCAGACGAGAGCAATATGATCAGGAAACTAAAATGTCCGTGTTCGCGATTCTGCATAATTAATTCATTGGAAAAATATCATATGTTGTTGATGATAGTTAATACCTAACAATTTAGCGATTTTAGAAACAAGCATGGATTTAAAAAATGATTACCTAGGTACCTATCCGATGTAAGATATAATTTCTTACCGATGTACTAGGTACCTACCTAGCTGATTATATAATATAAATGCATAATTAGATAACTAGACGATATATAATATAATATAAATTATATACCTAATATAAATATTTACCTAGATATCTAACCTGAGTTACTTATACCTAGTACCTATCTAGAAAAACGTCTCGGTAATCAGACACTCCTAGTGGCTAGTACTCGCAAAGTGGGAGTTGTCATGTCTAAATAGATATTCTCAGAAATTTGCAAAGGTAGGTTGTGAAGAAAACCAATTGCCTCAATATCAATCCATTTATCCACGAATAAACACGTAATCTACAAAGAGAAAAATAAATCTCATTACATTTAAGAATACAAAAAAAAAATAATACTAAATCACAAACATTCAGAGAAAAGATAAATATACCTCCATGAAAATGTGGGATTTTGATGGCAATAGAGCCTAACAAACAGAAAATATATAGGAATCGCCCACTTTTAAACACAATTGAGTACATATAAACATTAATAAACGTATAAAGGTAAATATGCATAAATAATACTCACTAATTTTTCTGTCTTTAAAGATTGGAACGTGTGTGTGAAGTTATTTTTTGGAGGTTCAAATTGATCTAAACTAGGCGGGTTTTTTATATGTAGTGTCAACAAAGAGTGGAGTTGTGATGATTTTACAGATGCGCGTCTCAGGAAAAGAGGAAAATAGCATAGTGGAGCGTACAGAATAGAACGTCAAAGTTAGAAAGTAAAATAGATGGGAAACAATAGAAAAACAAATAAACAGACTTGACACTACCCCTCTATCCTGCTTTTCTACAGGCAGGATATTTAGCTTCACTGATTTGCAACCAAAAGAACAAGGTCGCTGATAGATCTATCAATGCGTCTCTTCTGAGTAGACCGTGGCAGAGGTGGTAAGATTACCGTAGCAGAACGGACAAGTCCATCTTGACTGATTTTAGTGGATTCAATCCTTCCGAGCGTCCAATTATTTCGAGGACTATGTTTGTTCTTCACTACGACAACATCACCTGGCATGAGTGAGGGAGAACGTTTTGTCCATTTGCATCGACGAGATAATGAGAGGAGAAACTCAGATCTCCATCTGGTCCAGAATTACTCAGCCAGGAACTGTACTCTTCGATATCTACGTTTACCATAGGCAACGATATCTTGCTCACAATATTCGTCAAGCATTGGAGGGTTCGGCTTCTCCTTTAGCGTTAGTAACATGGAAGGAGAGAGAGGTTGCGGATCATTTGGGGAGTTAGGGACAGAAGACATCGGAGTGTTATTTACTATTGCAGAAGCTTCTGCTAGCAAAGTGTCAAACTCATCTCTTGAGATTCCACGGTTACTCATGAGGAGTAGAGTTGCTTCAAGAACGCGTCTAACTGATCCAATTTTGCGCTCCCAGCTCCCGGCATGATGGCTTGCACCAGGAGGGTTTAGGACCCATTCAATACCTTTGCAACTCAATTCAATTTTGATCATCTTTACGTCAATTTCCTCCATTTGCCTTCTGGCTGCGGTGAAATTTGTCCCTTGATCGGATCTGATCAATTTGCACTGTCCTCTGATAGCCACGAATCTCGATAAAGCATTCCTGAAAGCAGAGGTGTCCATTGAAGGCAGTGACTCTATGTGCACAGCTCGCGACGGTAGTCAAACAAATATGAGTGCGTACACTTTCTTGCTGGAAGACGAGCTTCTTGTTGATCTGCCTTCGCTAACATAGAAAGGTCCGAAAACATCTATCCCAACGCTAGAGAAAGGTGGAGCTGGCTCTACGCGATCAGCTGGGAGATCTGCCATGTATTGAGTTTCGCAAGGAGCTCTCAACCTACGACAGACAACACAATCTTTGATGTGTTTTCGAATCAACTGGCGACCGCTCTCAATAAAGAATCCGGCCTTATTTATCGCTCCGTGACTAATGTGCGATCCTTGGTGTCTGCATTGCTCATGAAAATGCTTGATCACAAGTGAAGCCATTGGATGATCTTTGGGAATGAAGAAGGGATGTTTCATCGAGAATGACAAAGATGATAGGGTCAAACGTCCTCCTACTCTCAGAATGTCATCAGAATCAAGAAACGGAGACAGTTCTAATATTTTGCAGTTATCAGGGAGGGGTTTACGCGTTTTGAGCGTTTTTAAGACAGTCGGGATTAATTCCTTCTGGGCTTCTCGCACTGCGATTTTTACGTTATGTTCCCAATCGCCAATGGAGTGCTGGGTAACTGTTTGAACGCTCATTCTCTGACGGACATGATTTATTCGGTTAACAAATTTCATAACATACTTGATGACGTTCACTAGCTTGTTGAGGCTGCTGATTCTCTTGAAAGTCTGAGCAAAGATTCCTGGTACTGTGGTTGACTCATTTTGATGGAGAATGTTTACTTCGATCTTTTCCTCAGGTAAATTATCAGGCTGGACAATCCTCTCTGGGTAGTGTAACAACCCATCCTCAGAGTGCAAGAATTGGGGTCCAGTGAACCACCTTGACGCGATGAGATCAGCAGCGTTCTGGGGACGAGATGCTATATCTGCGGGATTGTCATCAGTGTTTATGTAAAGCCAATCAGATTGTGCGGTTAGAGATAAAATACTGTCGACTCTTCTCTCTATGTATTTGTTGAAGCGTCGCTGGTTATTGTTCAAATAACCCAAGACGATTTGACTATCTGAATAGTAAGTTGTACTTTCTGCCTTTAAGAGGAGCTCTGACATCACAGCGGAGGTGCTTCTTGCTAGATAAAGTGCTGCACAAAGCTCCAAACGTGGCATCGACGTTGCGCACCGGGGGGCCAGCTTGGACCTAGCAGAGACGAATGCAACATGAACATCCTTCTGTTCATTTATCGAACGGATATAGATAGCAAACCCGATAGCAGACTCTGAAGCGTCTGCAAACGCATGGATTTCTTGTCGAACAGGGTTGAATCCGACGGGATAGAAGCTCCTCGGAACCTCTATTTGATTCAGCTGAGTCAGGGAATTCAACCAGCGGTTCCAGGCAGGTTGAAAAGTCTGAGGGAGGTCATCATCCCAACCATAAGTGTTCAACTGTTCGTCATCTTTCTTCGGAGGCATAACTTGCCGCTGGATCAACCTCCCTTGTAAAACAACTGGACATACGCACCCAATAGGATCGTATACAGAGTTCACAATGGAGAGGAGGCCTCTCTTGGTGAATCTTTTGGGAGATATCTTTACTGAGAATTTGAAGCTGTCATTGTCAGTGTTCCAAGTTATTCCTAAGGTGCTGTGCTGATTCATTCCTTCAATAGGGAAGGTTTGTTGACCGGAAGATCGTTCTGATTCAGGGAAGTTATCCAGCAGATCTTGTGAATTGCTAACGACCTTGTGGAGCCTGATATTCTTTGCTTTCAGAAGAGCGATGGCTTTCGTCAGTGTATCAGTTGCAGTCTCTACCGAGTCGGTTGAATAGAGTCCATCATCCACGTAGAACGATTCTTTGATGTATTCTATAACAGAATCATGCTCAGGTGGTAGTTCTTCTGATGCACAGAACTTCAGCGCATAGGAAGCAACAACTGGGCTGCTCGAACACCCAAAAATGTGTCCGGTGGACCGATGAGGTACTAGTTCATTGTTTTGGTTATTTCCCTTGAACCAATAATACCGCAAATAGTCTCTATGATTCTCAGGGACTTTAAAATTACTAAACATAGATTCTATATCAGCACTGAAAGCGATTGGTCGTTCACGAAACCTCAGTAACACGCCTCTCAATTGGTTATTGAGGTCAGGGCCCTGTAATAATAAGTCGTTGAGACTCGAACCTTGAAAACGAGCGGATGCATCAAACACCAATCGAACTTTTCCTTTCTTTTCTTGTGTCACGCAGAAAATAGGGAGATAGAAACAATTGTTCGATGATAGTTTATCACGAGGAACTTCCTCAACAAAGCCTGCAGTCAAGTTCTTTTGCATTGAAGCTTTCAACTTTTCTGGTTGTTTCTTAAGATTTTGCAATGTCTTCGATGTTCTCAAATAGACTTGTGTAGTGTTCACTGGAAGATCAACATTTTTCAAAGGCAATGGTAACTGGATATGACCGCTTTGGGTAATGCATACATTTTCAGACATGATATCGAGAAATTCTTTGTCATCCCTGGACAAACCAGGTGTGTCATCGCATGACTGTTTCTCAAAGATGTCATAAATTTTCATTTCAGGGTGTTTGGGTGTGAAAGAAAATTTGAATTTATGGGGCACGGGAAGAGATACATTAGTCTTCAGAATATTCTTAGAGGTGGAGTGATGATTGCTGCCAGGGCAGGCATTTCCAACAAGTGAATATCCTAACACTGATCTGTGGACATAAGGCTCGAGGTTTGTCAGACAGTCTGTGTACATGGCCTTGCTACAGTTTCTGCCTATCAGCAAAAGGACATCGGCATTAGGATCAAACTCAGGGAAGAACTTGGCATAAGCTCTACAGTGCTTGTGCTTTGAGACGATCGAAGGAGTAGCGACCTCATTCGACGTATCTGTTATGTTCGGACAGGAAATTGCTTCGTTGATATGCACAATTTCTGATTCGTTCACACCTCTCACTTGTAATCCAGTAACTATTCTGCCTGAGGTTGTTACCTGAAAATCTTGACTAACAAAGTTGATGGAATAATCATGGGTCGGGAATTCTACTCCGAAGAAGTCGACAATCCTGTCATCCACTACAGTTGTATTAGACTGTTCATCCAATATGCAATAACAATTTATTTTCTTCTCATGTATATTTTTCATGGATACTTCTACCAGTAGGGTCTTAGAGCAACTCATGCCTTTTGGATTATTGCATACTTTGTTGCACAACACTTTGTGGCTATCTTTAGGGAGTTCTGTTCTTTCCTTTCTTTTGTCCCATCTGGGCATGTGCACAATGGTTAAGTGTCGTTGGTTGCATTCTTCACATTTGATGTCCGCGGTGCAATTGGAGGACATATGTTGCCCAAGGCACCTGAAGCATAACTTGTTCTCCATAAGTACAATTTTCTTGTCATTGTAAGTCATCTTCTGAAAAGATTTGCAATCTAGGAGCTTATGTTTGGATGATTTATGCACGGGGCATTGTTCTTCTACATGCTGGATTTTCTTGGCTTCGAAATTTGCATAGTTTTCAGTTGCATTTGTCTGGAATGTCCTCACATTTTTTCTTGGAACAAATGCTTTGTGCGAGCTAGAATTATTGAAAATAGTCTCATAGTTCTTGTTAGTCTGAAGTCTTGCTTGCCGTTTCAGAAAATCTACAAAAACTGAAAAAGGTGGGTGAAAGCCATTGTTTTCATCTTCATATCGCTGTCCGAGTTTTCTCCATTCATTCTGAATGTACTCAGGAAGCTTTCTTCTCAATACTTCTAAACCAGAAGACATATTCAAGTTGAGAAGATCAGGGCATCTGGGTATGTTATGCTGAATTACCTTGGCTAAGTCATGTAGGTCAAGAAGCTGATCACCTACATTTGGTGACTGGATGTGCTTGAATTCACTAATCTTTTGCATCAGCTCACGAGTGATACCTTGAGATGAGCCAAATCTATAGATTAAATTTTCCCAAATTTCGTTAACATCCTGCTGACTCACTGTCTGAACTGCAGAGAGATGTCTGGATATCATTTTCTGGGGTTCACCCGTGCAGTATGAGGATATCAGTTGAAGAGCCTTGAGTGGGGTGAGATTTAATGAGCCAATGTAACTCTCCAATTGGCCAACCCAAGACCAGAACTTTGTAGGAGTTCCATCAAACTTCTCAATAGATTTTTTAATCAAATCCTGTTCTAGGAGATGATTACTCATTAATTGCATTTGCTGAAAGTATGCTGTCTGAGGATTCGGATTGCTCTGAAAAGGAAGAAAATTACTGTGGCTCTGAAAATGAGGAGCATGAGTGGAGCTAGGAAAGGAACTATCAGTAGTTGAGCAATGGAAAGCAAGAGCAGTGGCTAAGCTATGGGGAAGAAAGGCACCAGCTGGTCCATGAAGAGGAGCACCAGCTGAGCCATGAAGAGGAGCACCAGCTGAGCCATAAAGAGGAGCCCCAGCTGAGCCATAAAGAGGAGCACCAGCTGAGCCATAAAGAGGAGCACCAGCTGAGCCATGAAGAGGAGCACCAGCTGAGCCATGAAGAGGAGCACCAGCTGAGCCATGAAGAGGAGCACCAGCTGAGCCATGAAGAGGAGCACCAGCTGAGCCATGAAGAGGAGCACCAGCTGAGCCATGAAGAGGAGCAGCAGAGCTGTAAAGAGGTGCAGCAGAGCTGTAAAGAGGAGCAGCTGAGCAGTGAAGAGGAGCAGCTGAGCTGTGAAGAGGAGCAGCTGAGCTGTGAAGAGGAGCAGCTGAGCTGTGAAGAGGAGCAGCTGAGCAGTGAAGAGGAGCAGCTGAGCTGTGAAGTGGAGCAGCAGAGCTGTTAAGAGGAGTAGCAGAGCTTTGAAGAGGAGGAGCAGCAGAGATATGAGGAGGAGGAGCAGCAGAGATGTGAGGAGGAGGAGCAGCAGAGATGTGAGGAGGAGGAGCAGCAGAGATGTGAGGAGGAGGAGCAGCAGAGATGTGAGGAGGAGCAGCAGAGATGTGAGGAGAGGCAGCAGTGGCTGTTACAGGGAAAAAGAGGAGAAATAGAGTTTGCATTAGAATGTGTGTACTGTTGTGTTTGATTAACAGAGCTTTGAAATGTTGTCTGACAAAATGAGTTAGTAGGAATTTGATTTGTGTAACTATTTGAAGTAATGGCACATGAGTTTGTGGGAGAATTTGTGTGAACAGTTTCTATGATTGGATTTGGTAAATTAGGATTATCATTTGAGTTAGGATTAGAGTTATCAAAACAAGTAGTTGTTACATGCGAAGGAAAATTATTTGAACTTTCTCTAACCTGATGGCTGAATAATGGAATATTTTGAGCTGAATGTTGGCTAAGAATATTAGTATGAACAGGTTGAGTAGATGAACTAGAACTAGGCACATTATTATTACTAGTAACAGAAATAGCATTAGATAAGTTAACAGAATTTAAATTATCAGAGAGATTTTCTACGGAACTATCCGAACATTTAATTTGATTTTCAGCGACAATATTGGAAATCGTCTGAGATTCCGATACTATATTACCAATATTAGGAGGATGGTTGATGGAAGCAGATCCTGCTTCTGATTGAAATGGATGGCCTCCTCTGTCAAGAATAGGCTCCTCAATTGCTTCATGAGGTTGAAGAGGTTCCTCATAATGAATAGGAATATTTTCTGTAGCACGAGACTCTTCTTCTTGTGACAGTTGAGATTGCAGTGAGAATCTGGATCTATCACTAATATCATCAAAATTTGATATTTCTTCTAATCCACTCTTTGTAAGAAGTATGTTGATACTGTTAATAACTTCTCCAACATCTTTAGCATAATTGATTCTGTCTTCTCTGACTTTTTGACAATGCTCGATGCTTCCAATCTCCGTTAATCTTGTTGAAAGATTTCTGCTGGCGTGATTAAAAACTTTGGCGACAAACTTCAAATTTATGGAAAATTCTTTTAATGTTTCCATAGAAGTGTGACAGGTGATGTCTTCTAACAGGTAGGTATCTAATTCATGTTGTTTACTTGAACATAAATCCACCAATTCATTTAAAGGAACTTTAACTTTTCTCTTGGCGAGTTTGTCCATGTTTTGAAAAGTGGAAGTTGCTTGACTGCAACAAATCTTACAAATATTTATTGTAGAATCTCAGTTAAGAAGGATGAGGTTTACCATATCATTGCTTGATGATGTACTCAACTAATTTTATCTCATTGTTCAATCTTCAGAGACAAAATTAATTACGGTCATGTCTAAATAGATATTCTCAGAAATTTGCAAAGGTAGGTTGTGAAGAAAACCAATTGCCTCAATATCAATCCATTTATCCACGAATAAACACGTAATCTACAAAGAGAAAAATAAATCTCATTACATTTAAGAATACAAAAAAAAAAATAATACTAAATCACAAACATTCAGAGAAAAGATAAATATACCTCCATGAAAATGTGGGATTTTGATGGCAATAGAGCCTAACAAACAGAAAATATATAGGAATCGCCCACTTTTAAACACAATTGATTACATATAAACATTAATAAACGTATAAAGGTAAATATGCATAAATAATACTCACTAATTTTTCTGTCTTTAAAGATTGGAACGTGTGTGTGAAGTTATTTTTTGGAGGTTCAAAGTGATCTAAACTAGGCGGGTTTTTTATATGTAGTGTCAACAAAGAGTGGAGTTGTGATGATTTTACAGATGCGCGTCTCAGGAAAAGAGGAAAATAGCATAGTGGAGCGTACAGAACAGAACGTCAAAGTTAGAAAGTAAAATAGATGGGAAACAATAGAAAAACAAATAAACAGACTTGACAGGAGTTATCGTAGGTCTATCAAAATTTAAATTTCCATTATCTACGTACGTATATACCTATACGTTTTACGCTCACTTCTAAATACTGTTTCCTGTAAGCCTTAAATAGAATACTGCATGTTTACTAGTTAGGTATAGCTACCTACTAACATAGTAAAATTAGGAAAAACAACCAAATAATTCATACCTATTTATAAGGGTAAGTACCAAGTTATGGGACGGTTCCACATTTACAGAAAAGTAAGAAAGAAAAACTAATGATTACAATGAGAGTTAAATGATAATTAAAATAGCTACCTATAATATTTATAATACGTGTCCGAAAATGTGGAACTGTTCGATAACTCGGAACTTACCCTAGTCAGTAACTAATATGTAGAATTGTAAATAACTAATCACATTTATTCTATAATATACAAAAATTTATTTAACTTTATTCACAAAAATCTTAATCAAATAATATAAATAGACTACTAAACAATGAATTCAATCTTTCATATCTAAAATGAGAGTAATTATCAAATTTACTCCATATATCACAAATATTCATTCAAATAACAGCCGCGAACACTTGTTCGGGGACAAATTTATCCAACATGTTGAAAGTCACTGACAGTTTCGATTCTTGTGATCGGGGTCAAATTTGCCTGCCATATCGCGGACAAATTTGCTCG
Organism: Caprella mutica; assembly: GCA_947561585.1. NCBI lineage: Eukaryota > Metazoa > Arthropoda > Malacostraca > Amphipoda > Caprellidae > Caprella > Caprella mutica. The sequence continues at coordinate 68,632 of CANNZV010002599.1, read as the reverse complement.
CCAACACCATATTTCAGAGAAATCTGGGCATTTGTCGGAGCGTCTGGACGGGGCTTATCAGCATCTCCAACTAAAGGGGCGGAGCTAAAAGTGCTACATTACAATACCATCAGTAACTAAACTAATATAGTGAAATTACTCATTCGGACAGTTATTATTATATATAATGCCAATTAAATACGATTTATGAGCAAATTAATAGCAATACACATCAAAATTAAGACAATTACGCTAAAAATGGTTAAATAATCATAATAATGGGAAAATAAAGTGAGTCCTACGGCATATGGAATAAGTTTAACTTAGGGCGAAGTATTGCTAACAAATAAAAGCTGCATGAAGGAAGCACCCAAACTTTCACACACGGCGTTTATTTCTAAGTCAGATCCTGAGCCTGTGCTTCTAACCATACAGACTTAATACAATAATTTTAATAATCTAGGCAAGTTATAACATGGAAAGTGCGTGACGTTTCATTTATTCTTACTACATCTCGCTATTGCATTATTTCTAATGTTATTATTATGTGCTGTAAATATAAGCTAGATTCTTTTGACAGATAACAAATATCCAAATTATTGTTATATAAATGAGAAAGATAGATATAATATATAATAATCATGCGAGTGATTGATTAAAATTTTTATATAACAATTTGAATTATTTATATAACATTGAAATTGTTATTAACAATGATTAATGTAAATTATTATATAGCAATTTAAATTATTCATATAGTAGTGAAATTGTTTCACAGCAATTTAAATTGTTTATATAACAATTTGAATTATTTATAACATTTTAATTGTTGTATAACAGTGATTAATTTAAATTGTTATATAACAATTTAAAATAATCAATCACTTGATTATATCTATCTACATTATTTATCTGTGCTAATTTCTAGTTAGCGGCATGATATTTCATGCCTATAGTGTGAAAGACTACATTGAACACAATGGTAAGCCAAAACGGGGTACGGTCAAGAGCCCCCCCCCCCCCCCCCCACCCCGGTCACGAGCCTCCCCGGTCATGAGCCCCCCTAGGTCATAAGCCCCCCCGGTCCCAAGCCCCCCTCCCTGTTTTTTAATCCGGGGGGGGGGATCATGACCGGGGGGGCTCTTGACCGGGGGGCACCCGCCAGAACATCGGCATGAAGTTTATACCGAGTTTTTAGAAATCAGGTAAAAAATTCGGTATGAAATTTATACCCTGCTTCAGAAATGCCACACACAAAGTATGTGTTTTGTATGTCCGCTGAAATTTGCTGTTTTCTTCATGCAGCTTTTGTTTTACAGCGGTATGAGAAAACTACTCGTGTGAAAGGGGCCTTAGTCAACAGACACTGCAGCACAGCGTATACCCTAAAGCTCCGTCCAGACGCTCCGACAAAGCCCTGAGTTTGGAAATACTTTTGCTCGGGCGAACACGGGCAATCTCATTTCTGCCTGTGTTCGCGTCCAGACGAGAGCAATATTATCAGGAAATTGGAATGTCCATGTTCGCGATTCTGCATAATTAATTCATTGGAAAAAAATATTATATGTTGTTGTTGATAGTTAATACATAACAATTTAGCGATTTTAGAAACAAGCATGGATTTAAAAAATGATTACCTAGGTACCTATCGGATGTAAAATATAAATTCTTACCGAGGTACTAGGTACCTACCAAGCTGATTATATAATATAAATGCGTAATTAGATAACTAGACGATATATAATATAATTATATATCTAGGTATTTTATCTAGCCGATTATATACCTAATATAAATATTTACCTAGATATCTAACCTGAGTTACTTAGAGTATAATACCTAGTACCTATATAGAAAAACGTCTCGGTAATCAGACACTCCTAGTACTCGCTAAGTGGGAGTTATCGTAGATCATGATAGGTCTATCAAAATTTAAATTTCCTTTATCTAGGTACGAAAAGGTACCTATACGTTTTACGCTCACTTCTAAATACTGTTTCCTATAAGCCTTAAATAGAATACTGTATGTTTACTAGTTAGGTAGGTACCTACTTACCAAGGTATATTAACTACAAGGTAGAGTATTGCGCAGATTCATATCAAGATGATTACAGTTTTGTTGTGAAAGACGCTGGCTGGTGTGCGGCCGTGGGTGTAGGTCATAAGCCCCCCCGGTCAAGAGCCCCCCCGGTCATGAGCCCCCCTAGGTCATAAGCCCCCCCGGTCAAGAGCCCCCCCGGTCATGAGCCCCCCCGGTCACGAGCCCCCCTGTTTTTAAATCCTTATTTACCTATATTATTTAATCCTTATTGACACTTTTGTAGTTCATTACTGATTAGACATAAAATATATGTATATCAGGGGGCGTGCCGCCCCCCGAACCCCCCTGCCAGGTCATTAAACAATCATGAAGTGTGCAGTACAACAATCTAGCGGATACAACAAACTACATTAGCAACCCTCAGTTATTTCTATCTAAGTAGTTCTTCATTTGTTTAACTAGGTAAATAAGGATTAAAAAAACATGGAGGGGGGCTCGTGACCGGGGGGGCTTATGACCTAGGGGGGCTCGTGACCGGGGGGGCTCGTGACCGGGGGGGGGGGGGCTCATGACCGGGGGGGCTCTTGACCGTACCCCGCGGCCGTGTGCCCCATGATAATTATTTTTACATAGAAACAAGGTCTGTTATTCATTCTTTTTCGAATAAAATGCCTTTCAACTTGTTTTTTTGGACTAAACTGGCTGTATTCAACATTGTGAAAACTTTTCATATATTTTTTAGTAAGGTTTAATAGGGAAAAACGTATTGTTTTTCTTCAAAGTACGTTTATGTAAGAGCTGTAGATCCTGTCTCTTCTTATCCTGTCTATTTCTTCCTAATTCCTACATTTTTAGAAAACCTAAATAATTTAATCAGAACAATTACACTTTTTTCATTGCATCCGCACACAGCACAAACAACCACGGCAAAAATTCTTTTATACAAATAACTAATTAAGTCGCTGTATCTATTATTGCAGGGGCACACGGCCATATGTTCGTATGTGCGTATTTGTTTATGCGCAGAGGAGTCTAAAATTCGTATCAAGGCGTAGCATACCTTGTTAAGTTAATATACCTTGCTACTTACCTAGTAAAATTAGGAAAAACAACCAAATAATTCATACCTACTTATAGGCCGGGTAAGTACCAAGTTATGGGACGGTTTCACATTTACAGAAAAAAGTAAGAAAAAAAATTAATGATTACAATGAGAATTAAATGATAATTAAAATAGCTAGTACCTATAATATTTATAATACGTGTCCGAAAATGTGGAACTGTTCGATAACTCGGAACTTACCCTAGTCAGTAACTAATATGTAGAATTGTAAATAACTAATCACATTTATTCTAAAAAATACAAAAATTTATTTAAATTTATTCACAAAAATCTTAATCAAATAATATAAATAGACTACTAAACAATGAATTCAATCTTTCATATCTAATATAAGAGTAATTTACTCCATATATCACAAATATTCATTCAAATAACAGTCGCGAACACTTGTTCGGGGACAAATTTGTCCAACATGTTGAAAGTCACTGACAGTTTCGATTCTTGTGATTGGGGACAAATTTGCCTGCCAAATCGCGGACAAATTTGCTCGCTGAACACCTGAATCTGGGCATTTGTCGGAGCGTCTGGACGGGGCTTTAGTCAACAGACACTGCAGCACAGCTTATAGCTTATACCCTTAGTCTACAGACACTGCAGCACAGCGTATACTCTTAGTCAACAGACACTGCAGCACAGCGTATACTCTTAGTCAACAGACACTGCAGCACAGCGTATACTCTTAGTCAACAGACACTACAGCACAGCTTATACCCTTAGTCTACAGACACTGCAGCACAGCGTATACTCTTAGTCAACAGACACTGCAGCACAGCGTATACTCTTAGTCAACAGACACTGCAGCACAGCGTATACTCTTAGTCAACAGACACTGCAGCACAGCGTATACCCTTAGTCAACAGACACTGCAGCACAGCGTATACTCTTAGTCAACAGACACTGCAGCACAGCGTATACTCCTAGTCAACAGACACTGCAGCACAGCGTATACTCCTAGTCAACAGACACTTCAGCACAGCGTATACTCCTAGTCAACAGACACTGCAGCACAGCGTATACTCCTAGTCAACAGACACTGCAGCACCACGTCACATTACTATCACGACTAAGGGTACATTCACACTACGAGCGGAGCGTCATTAATGTTGTTTGGTATTCGTATGCAGAGACGCTTGGCTGTTCACACTTCGAGCGGAGCGGCGCTGCAAACAAACTATGATATTAATAGCGCTCCGCTCTTCTTGTAGTGTTAACGTCCCCTATCACTAACCCTTCTCACACAGAGTCTTTCTATCATACTTTTTGCTAGGCTCCTCCTACTTTTTCCACATGACTTTTGAATCATTCTCACTTGCGTTTCTCAATAATGCTGCCTTTAAAAATATACTCATTTGGCATGTGTTCACACTTGCGTTAGAAAAAATGGTGGTAAAAAAAGGTAAGTGTGAAGGGCTCTGTTAAAATTGATTGCAGCTAAACTTTAGGCAATGAACATTTTTTAAAGGCAGCGTTAAGAAAAGGTAGTGTGAAGGGGTCATAAGAAAAAAGAACCTTATAATAATCGTCATTTTATTTAAGTTGGTATCAATGATACCTGCAGAAGTCTAAGTGCAGTTTTTCATCGTCTAGATATGAATAAAACAATGTGTGCAATCTACATTGGATTATATTTATAAATAATAATCAGTATAAATAATTTTTGAATACATATAAAAATTACTTAAGATTAAAAATATATCAAATTTAGGCAGATTCCTCTAAATGTAGCCTAGTAATTTAGGAATATATATACATAATTCTAATTGAAAAAAAGAAATTGCATCTAATCTAATATATTCAGTGTAAATAATTTATGTAATATTTTCAATGAAATTAAATACTAATTTACATACATAGTAAAAATAGTAATTATAATGCAAATTATTAGTTAGAAGTTGATAATGAAAACTACAGCTACTAACTAATTGATATGTGAGCAAATATAAACATTGAATATATAACCTTAAATAGTCAACTTCATTAACAATTTAGAGTAACTTTACTGCAAAAACAGTAAAGAACATGAGTTGTGAAGTGAGAATAGTAAAGAACATGAGTTGTGGAGTGAGAACAGTAAAGAACATGAGTTGTGGAGTGAGAACAGTAAAAAACATGAGTTGTGAAGTGAGAAGAGTAAAGAACATGAGTTGTGAAGTGAGAACAGTAAAGAACATGAGTTGTGAAGTGAGAAGAGTAAAGAACATGAGTTGTAGAGTGTGAACAGTAAAGAACATGAGTTGTAGAGTGTGAACAGTAAAGAACATGAGTTGTAAAGTGTGAACAGTAAAGAACATGAGTTTTGAAATGAGAACAGTAAAGAACATGAGTTGTGGAGTGAGAACAGTAAAGAACATGAGTTGTGGAGTGAGAACAGTAAAGAACTTGAGTTGTGAAGTGAGAACAGTAAAGAACATGAGTTGTGAAGTGAGAACAGTAAAGAACATGAGTTGTGGAGTGAGAACAGTAAAGAACATGAGTTGTGAAGTGAGAATAGTAAAAAACATGAGTTGTGAAGTGAGAACAGTAAAGAACATGAGTTGTGAAGTGAGAACAGTAAAGAACATGAGTTGTGAAGTGAGAACAGTAAAGAACATGAGTTGTGAAGTGAGAAGAGTAAAGAACATGAGTTGTAGAGTGTGAACAGTAAAGAACATGAGTTGTAGAGTGTGAACAGTAAAGAACATGAGTTGTGAAGTGAGAACAGTAAAGAACATGAGTTGTGAAGTGAGAACAGTAAAGAACATGAGTTGTGAAGTGAGAACAGTAAAGAACATGAGTTGTGAAGTGAGAACAGTAAAGAACATGAGTTGTGAAGTGAGAACAGTAAAGAACATGAGTTGTGAAGTGAGAAGAGTAAAGAACATGAGTTGTGGAGTGAGAATAGTAAAGAACATGAGTTATAGAGTGTGAACAGTAAAGAACTTGAGTTTTGAAGTGAGAACAGTAAAGAACATGAGTTGTGGAGTGAGAATAGTAAAAAACATGAGTTGTGAAGTGAGAACAGTAAAGAACATGAGTTGTGAAGTGAGAACAGTAAAGAACATGAGTTGTGAAGTGAGAACAGTAAAGAACATGAGTTTTGAAGTGAGAACAGTAAAGAACATGAGTTGTGGAGTGAGAACAGTAAAGAACATGAGTTGTGGAGTGAGAACAGTAAAGAACATGAGTTGTGAAGTGAGAACAGTAAAAAACATGAGTTGTGAAGTGAGAACAGTAAAGAACATGAGTTGTGAAGTGAGAACAGTAAAGAACATGAGTTGTGAAGTGAGAACAGTAAAGAACATGAGTTGTGAAGTGAGAACAGTAAAGAACATGAGTTGTGAAGTGAGAACAGTAAAGAACATGAGTTGTGAAGTGAGAACAGTAAAGAACATGAGTTGTGGAGTGAGAACAGTAAAGAACATGAGTTGTGAAGTGAGAATAGTAAAAAACATGAGTTGTGAAGTGAGAACAGTAAAGAACATGAGTTGTGAAGTGAGAACAGTAAAGAACATGAGTTGTGAAGTGAGAACAGTAAAGAACATGAGTTGTGAAGTGAGAAGAGTAAAGAACATGAGTTGTAGAGTGTGAACAGTAAAGAACATGAGTTGTAAAGTGTGAACAGTAAAGAACATGAGTTTTGAAATGAGAACAGTAAAGAACATGAGTTGTGGAGTGAGAACAGTAAAGAACATGAGTTGTGGAGTGAGAACAGTAAAGAACATGAGTTTTGAAATGAGAACAGTAAAGAACATGAGTTGTGGAGTGAGAACAGTAAAGAACATGAGTTGTGGAGTGAGAACAGTAAAGAACTTGAGTTGTGAAGTGAGAATAGTAAAAAACATGAGTTGTGAAGTGAGAACAGTAAAGAACATGAGCTGTGGAGTGAGAACAGTAAAGAACATGAGTTGTGAAATGAGAACAGTAAAGAACATGAGTTGTGAAGTGAGAAGAGTAAAGAACATGAGTTGTAGAGTGTGAACAGTAAAGAACATGAGTTGTAGAGTGTGAACAGTAAATAACATGTGTTGTAGAGTGTGAACAGTAAAGATTCTAAAGAACATGAGTTGTGAAGTGAGAACAGTAAAGAACATGAGTTGTGGAGTGAGAACAGTAAAGAACATGAGTTGTGGAGTGAGAACAGTAAAGAACTTGAGTTGTGAAGTGAGAACAGTAAAGAACATGAGTTGTGGAGTGTGAACAGTAAAGAACATGAGTTGTGAAGTGAGAACAGTAAAGAACATGAGTTGTGGAGTGAGAACAGTAAAGAACATGAGTTGTGGAGTGTGAACAGTAAAGAACATGAGTTGTGAAGTGAGAACAGTAAAGAACATGAGTTGTGAAGTGAGAACAGTAAAGAACATGAGTTGTGAAGTGAGAACAGTAAAGAACATGAGTTGTGGAGTGAGAACAGTAAAGAACATGAGTTGTGAAGTGAGAATAGTAAAAAACATGAGTTGTGAAGTGAGAACAGTAAAGAACATGAGTTGTGAAGTGAGAACAGTAAAGAACATGAGTTGTGAAGTGAGAACAGTAAAGAACATGAGTTGTGAAGTGAGAAGAGTAAAGAACATGAGTTGTAGAGTGTGAACAGTAAAGAACATGAGTTGTAAAGTGTGAACAGTAAAGAACATGAGTTTTGAAATGAGAACAGTAAAGAACATGAGTTGTGGAGTGAGAACAGTAAAGAACATGAATTGTGGAGTGAGAACAGTAAAGAACATGAGTTTTGAAATGAGAACAGTAAAGAACATGAGTTGTGGAGTGAGAACAGTAAAGAACATGAGTTGTGGAGTGAGAACAGTAAAGAACTTGAGTTGTGAAGTGAGAATAGTAAAAAACATGAGTTGTGAAGTGAGAACAGTAAAGAACATGAGCTGTGGAGTGAGAACAGTAAAGAACATGAGTTGTGAAGTGAGAACAGTAAAGAACATGAGTTGTGAAGTGAGAACAGTAAAGAACATGAGTTGTGGAGTGAGAACAGTAAAGAACATGAGTTGTGAAGTGAGAATAGTAAAAAACATGAGTTGTGAAGTGAGAACAGTAAAGAACATGAGTTGTGAAGTGAGAACAGTAAAGAACATGAGTTGTGAAGTGAGAACAGTAAAGAACATGAGTTGTGAAGTGAGAAGAGTAAAGAACATGAGTTGTAGAGTGTGAACAGTAAAGAACATGAGTTGTAAAGTGTGAACAGTAAAGAACATGAGTTTTGAAATGAGAACAGTAAAGAACATGAGTTGTGGAGTGAGAACAGTAAAGAACATGAGTTGTGGAGTGAGAACAGTAAAGAACATGAGTTTTGAAATGAGAACAGTAAAGAACATGAGTTGTGGAGTGAGAACAGTAAAGAACATGAGTTGTGGAGTGAGAACAGTAAAGAACTTGAGTTGTGAAGTGAGAATAGTAAAAAACATGAGTTGTGAAGTGAGAACAGTAAAGAACATGAGCTGTGGAGTGAGAACAGTAAAGAACATGAGTTGTGAAGTGAGAACAGTAAAGAACATGAGTTGTGAAGTGAGAAGAGTAAAGAACATGAGTTGTAGAGTGTGAACAGTAAAGAACATGAGTTGTAGAGTGTGAACAGTAAATAACATGTGTTGTAGAGTGTGAACAGTAAAGATTCTAAAGAACATGAGTTGTGAAGTGAGAACAGTAAAGAACATGAGTTGTGGAGTGAGAACAGTAAAGAACATGAGTTGTGGAGTGAGAACAGTAAAGAACTTGAGTTGTGAAGTGAGAACAGTAAAGAACATGAGTTGTGGAGTGTGAACAGTAAAGAACATGAGTTGTGAAGTGAGAACAGTAAAGAACATGAGTTGTGGAGTGAGAACAGTAAAGAACATGAGTTGTGGAGTGTGAACAGTAAAGAACATGAGTTGTGAAGTGAGAACAGTAAAGAACATGAGTTGTGAAGTGAGAACAGTAAAGAACATGAGTTGTGAAGTGAGAACAGTAAAGAACATGAGTTGTGGAGTGAGAACAGTAAAGAACATGAGTTGTGAAGTGAGAATAGTAAAAAACATGAGTTGTGAAGTGAGAACAGTAAAGAACATGAGTTGTGAAGTGAGAACAGTAAAGAACATGAGTTGTGAAGTGAGAACAGTAAAGAACATGAGTTGTGAAGTGAGAAGAGTAAAGGACATGAGTTGTAGAGTGTGAACAGTAAAGAACATGAGTTGTAAAGTGTGAACAGTAAAGAACATGAGTTTTGAAATGAGAACAGTAAAGAACATGAGTTGTGGAGTGAGAACAGTAAAGAACATGAGTTGTGGAGTGAGAACAGTAAAGAACATGAGTTTTGAAATGAGAACAGTAAAGAACATGAGTTGTGGAGTGAGAACAGTAAAGAACATGAGTTGTGGAGTGAGAACAGTAAAGAACTTGAGTTGTGAAGTGAGAATAGTAAAAAACATGAGTTGTGAAGTGAGAACAGTAAAGAACATGAGCTGTGGAGTGAGAACAGTAAAGAACATGAGTTGTGAAGTGAGAACAGTAAAGAACATGAGTTGTGAAGTGAGAAGAGTAAAGAACATGAGTTGTAGAGTGTGAACAGTAAAGAACATGAGTTGTAGAGTGTGAACAGTAAATAACATGTGTTGTAGAGTGTGAACAGTAAAGATTCTAAAGAACATGAGTTGTGAAGTGAGAACAGAAAAGAACATGAGTTGTGGAGTGAGAACAGTAAAGAACATGAGTTGTGGAGTGAGAACAGTAAAGAACTTGAGTTGTAAAGTGAGAACAGTAAAGAACATGAGTTGTGGAGTGTGAACAGTAAAGAACATGAGTTGTGAAGTGAGAACAGTAAAGAACATGAGTTGTGGAGTGAGAACAGTAAAGAACATGAGTTGTGGAGTGTGAACAGTAAAGAACATGAGTTGTAGAGTGTGAACAGTAAAGAACATGAGTTGTGAAGTGAGAACAGTAAAGAACATGAGTTGTGGAGTGAGAACAGTAAAGAACATGAGTTGTGGAGTAAGAACAGTAAAGAACATGAGTTGTGAAGTGAGAACAGTAAAGAACATGAGTTGTGAAGTGAGAACAGTAAAGAACATGAGTTGTAGAGTGTGAACAGTAAAGAACATGAGTTGTGAAGTGAGAACAGTAAAGCACATGAGTTGTGGAGTGTGAACAGTAAAGAACATGAGTTGTGAAGTGAGAACAGTAAAGAACATGAGTTGTGGAGTGTGAACAGTGAAGAACATGAGTTGTGAAGTGAGAACAGTAAAGAACATGAGTTGTGAAGTGAGAACAGTAAAGAACATGAGTTGTGAAGTGAGAACAGTGAAGAACATGAGTTGTGAAGTGAGAACAGTAAAGAACATGAGTTGTGAAGTGAGAACAGTAAAGAACATGAGTTGTGAAGTGAGAACAGTAAAGAACATGAGTTGTGAAGTGAGAACAGTAAAGAACATGAGTTGTGAAGTGAGAACAGTAAAGAACATGAGTTGTGGTGTGAGAACAGTAAAGAACATGAGTTGTGGAGTGAGAACAGTAAAGAACATGAGTTGTGAAGTGAGAACAGTAAAGAACATGAGTTGTGAAGTGAGAACAGTAAAGAACATGAGTTGTGAAGTGAGAACAGTAAAGAACATGAGTTGTGAAGTGAGAACAGTAAAGAACATGAGTTGTGGAGTGAGAACAGTAAAGAACATGAGTTGTGGAGTGAGAACAGTAAAGAACATGAGTTGTGGAGTGAGAACAGTAAAGAACATGAGTTGTGAAGTGAGAACAGTAAAGAACATGAGTTGTGGAGTGAGAACAGTAAAGAACATGAGTTGTGAAGTGAGAACAGTAAAGAACATGAGTTGTGGAGTGAGAACAGTAAAGAACATGAGTTGTGGAGTGAGAACAGTAAAGAACATGAGTTGTGGAGTGAGAACAGTAAAGAACATGAGTTGTGGAGTGAGAACAGTAAAGAACATGAGTTGTGGAGTGAGAACAGTAAAGAACATGAGTTGTGGAGTGAGAACAGTAAAGAACATGAGTTGTGAAGTGAGAACAGTAAAAAACATGAGTTGTGAAGTGAGAACAGTAAAGAACATGAGTTGTGAAGTGAGAACAGTAAAGAACATGAGTTGTGAAGTGAGAACAGTAAAGAACATGAGTTGTGAAGTGAGAACAGTAAAGAACATGAGTTGTGGAGTGAGAACAGTAAAGAACATGAGTTGTAGAGTGTGAACAGTAAAGAACATGAGTTGTAAAGTGTGAACAGTAAAGAACATGAGTTTTGAAATGAGAACAGTAAAGAACATGAGTTGTGGAGTGAGAACAGTAAAGAACATGAGTTGTGGAGTGAGAACAGTAAAGAACTTGAGTTGTGAAGTGAGAATAGTAAAAAACATGAGTTGTGAAGTGAGAACAGTAAAGAACATTAGCTGTGGAGTGAGAACAGTAAAGAACATGAGTTGTGAAGTGAGAACAGTAAAGAACATGAGTTGTGAAGTGAGAAGAGTAAAGAACATGAGTTGTAGAGTGTGAACAGTAAAGAACATGAGTTGTAGAGTGTGAACAGTAAATAACATGTGTTGTAGAGTGTGAACAGTAAAGATTCTAAAGAACATGAGTTGTGAAGTGAGAACAGTAAAGAACATGAGTTGTGGAGTGAGAACAGTAAAGAACATGAGTTGTGGAGTGAGAACAGTAAAGAACATGAGTTGTGGAGTGTGAACAGTAAAGAACATGAGTTGTGAAGTGAGAACAGTAAAGAACATGAGTTGTGGAGTGAGAACAGTAAAGAACATGAGTTGTGGAGTGTGAACAGTAAAGAACATGAGTTGTAGAGTGTGAACAGTAAAGAACATGAGTTGTGAAGTGAGAACAGTAAAGAACATGAGTTGTGAAGTGAGAAGAGTAAAGAACATGAGTTGTAGAGTGTGAACAGTAAAGAACATGAGTTGTAGAGTGTGAACAGTAAAGAACATGAGTTTTGAAGTGAGAACAGTAAAGAACATGAGTTGTGGAGTGAGAACAGTAAAGAACATGAGTTGTGGAGTGAGAACAGTAAAGAACATGAGTTGTGAAGTGAGAATAGTAAAAAACATGAGTTGTGAAGTGAGAACAGTAAAGAACATGAGCTGTGGAGTGAGAACAGTAAAGAACATGAGTTGTGAAGTGAGAACAGTAAAGAACATGAGTTGTGAAGTGAGAACAGTAAAGAACATGAGTTGTGAAGTGAGAACAATAAAGAACATGAGTTGTGAAGTGAGAACAGTAAAGAACATGAGTTGTGAAGTGAGAAGAGTAAAGAACATGAGTTGTAGAGTGTGAACAGTAAAGAACATGAGTTATAGAGTGTGAACAGTAAAGAACTTGAGTTTTGAAGTAAGAACAGTAAAGAACATGAGTTGTGGAGTGAGAACAGTAAAGAACATGAGTTGTGGAGTGAGAACAGTAAAGAACATGAGTTGTGAAGTGAGAACAGTAAAAAACATGAGTTGTGAAGTGAGAACAGTAAAGAACATGAGTTGTGAAGTGAGAACAGTAAAGAACATGAGTTGTGAAGTGAGAACAGTAAAAAACATGAGTTGTGAAGTGAGAACAGTAAAGAACATGAGTTGTGAAGTGAGAACAGTAAAGAACATGAGTTGTGAAGTGAGAACAGTAAAGAACATGAGTTGTGGAGTGAGAACAGTAAAGAACATGAGTTGTGAAGTGAGAATAGTAAAAAACATGAGTTGTGAAGTGAGAACAGTAAAGAACATGAGTTGTGAAGTGAGAACAGTAAAGAACATGAGTTGTGAAGTGAGAACAGTAAAGAACATGAGTTGTGAAGTGAGAAGAGTAAAGAACATGAGTTGTAGAGAGTGAACAGTAAAGAACATGAGTTGTAAAGTGTGAACAGTAAAGAACATGAGTTTTGAAATGAGAACAGTAAAGAACATGAGTTGTGGAGTGAGAACAGTAAAGAACATGAGTTGTGGAGTGAGAACAGTAAAGAACTTGAGTTGTGAAGTGAGAATAGTAAAAAACATGAGTTGTGAAGTGAGAACAGTAAAGAACATGAGCTGTGGAGTGAGAACAGTAAAGAACATGAGTTGTGAAGTGAGAACAGTAAAGAACATGAGTTGTGAAGTGAGAAGAGTAAAGAACATGAGTTGTAGAGTGTGAACAGTAAAGAACATGAGTTGTAGAGTGTGAACAGTAAATAACATGTGTTGTAGAGTGTGAACAGTAAAGATTCTAAAGAACATGAGTTGTGAAGTGAGAACAGTAAAGAACATGAGTTGTGGAGTGAGAACAGTAAAGAACATGAGTTGTGGAGTGAGAACAGTAAAGAACATGAGTTGTGAAGTGAGAACAGTAAAGAACATGAGTTGTGGAGTGTGAACAGTAAAGAACATGAGTTGTGAAGTGAGAACAGTAAAGAACATGAGTTGTGGAGTGAGAACAGTAAAGAACATGAGTTGTGGAGTGTGAACAGTAAAGAACATGAGTTGTAGAGTGTGAACAGTAAAGAACATGAGTTGTGAAGTGAGAACAGTAAAGAACATGAGTTGTGGAGTGAGAACAGTAAAGAACATGAGTTGTGAAGTGAGAACAGTAAAGGACATGAGTTGTGGAGTGAGAACAGTAAAGAACATGAGTTGTGAAGTGAGAACAGTAAAGAACATGAGTTGTGGAGTGTGAACAGTAAAGAACATGAGTTGTGAAGTGAGAACAGTAAAGAACATGAGTTGTGGAGTGAGAACAGTAAAGAACATGAGTTGTGGAGTGTGAACAGTAAAGAACATGAGTTGTAGAGTGTGAACAGTAAAGAACATGAGTTGTGAAGTGAGAACAGTAAAGAACATGAGTTGTGGAGTGAGAACAGTAAAGAACATGAGTTGTGGAGTGAGAACAGTAAAGAACATGAGTTGTGAAGTGAGAACAGTAAAGAACATGAGTTGTGAAGTGAGAACAGTAAAGAACATGAGTTGTAGAGTGTGAACAGTAAAGAACATGAGTTGTGAAGTGAGAACAGTAAAGCACATGAGTTGTGAAGTGAGAACAGTAAAGAACATGAGTTGTGAAGTGAGAACAGTAAAGAACATGAGTTGTGAAGTGAGAACAGTAAAGAACATGAGTTGTGAAGTGAGAACAGTAAAGAACATGAGTTGTGAAGTGAGAACAGTAAAGAACATGAGTTGTGGAGTGAGAACAGTAAAGAACATGAGTTGTGAAGTGAGAACAGTAAAGAACATGAGTTGTGGAGTGTGAACAGTAAAGAACATGAGTTGTAGAGTGTGAACAGTAAAGAACATGAGTTGTGAAGTGAGAACAGTAAAGAACATGAGTTGTGGAGTGAGAACAGTAAAGAACATGAGTTGTAGAGTGAGAACAGTAAAGAACATGAGTTGTGAAGTGAGAACAGTAAAGAACATGAGTTGTGGAGTGAGAACAGTAAAGAACATGAGTTGTGGAGTGAGAACAGTAAAGAACATGAGTTGTAGAGTGTGAACAGTAAAGAACATGAGTTGTGAAGTGAGAACAGTAAAGCACATGAGTTGTGAAATGAGAACAGTAAAGAACATGAGTTGTAGAGTGTGAACAGTAAAGAACATGAGTTGTGAAGTGAGAACAGTAAAGCACATGAGTTGTGGAGTGTGAACAGTAAAGAACATGAGTTGTGAAGTGAGAACAGTAAAGAACATGAGTTGTGGAGTGTGAACAGTAAAGAACATGAGTTGTGAAGTGAGAACAGTAAAGAACATGAGTTGTGAAGTGAGAACAGTAAAGAACATGAGTTGTGAAGTGAGAACAGTGAAGAACATGAGTTGTGAAGTGAGAACAGTAAAGAACATGAGTTGTGAAGTGAGAACAGTAAAGAACATGAGTTGTGAAGTGAGAACAGTAAAGAACATGAGTTGTGGAGTGAGAACAGTAAAGAACATGAGTTGTAGAGTGTGAACAGTGAAGAACATGAGTTGTAAAGTGTGAACAGTAAAGAACATGAGTTTTGAAATGAGAACAGTAAAGAACATGAGTTGTGGAGTGAGAACAGTAAAGAACATGAGTTGTGGAGTGAGAACAGTAAAGAACTTGAGTTGTGAAGTGAGAATAGTAAAAAACATGAGTTGTGAAGTGAGAACAGTAAAGAACATTAGCTGTGGAGTGAGAACAGTAAAGAACATGAGTTGTGAAGTGAGAACAGTAAAGAACATGAGTTGTGAAGTGAGAAGAGTAAAGAACATGAGTTGTAGAGTGTGAACAGTAAAGAACATGAGTTGTAGAGTGTGAACAGTAAATAACATGTGTTGTAGAGTGTGAACAGTAAAGATTCTAAAGAACATGAGTTGTGAAGTGAGAACAGTAAAGAACATGAGTTGTGGAGTGAGAACAGTAAAGAACATGAGTTGTGGAGTGAGAACAGTAAAGAACATGAGTTGTGGAGTGTGAACAGTAAAGAACATGAGTTGTGAAGTGAGAACAGTAAAGAACATGAGTTGTGGAGTGAGAACAGTAAAGAACATGAGTTGTGGAGTGTGAACAGTAAAGAACATGAGTTGTAGAGTGTGAACAGTAAAGAACATGAGTTGTGAAGTGAGAACAGTAAAGAACATGAGTTGTGAAGTGAGAAGAGTAAAGAACATGAGTTGTAGAGTGTGAACAGTAAAGAACATGAGTTGTAGAGTGTGAACAGTAAAGAACATGAGTTTTGAAGTGAGAACAGTAAAGAACATGAGTTGTGGAGTGAGAACAGTAAAGAACATGAGTTGTGGAGTGAGAACAGTAAAGAACATGAGTTGTGAAGTGAGAATAGTAAAAAACATGAGTTGTGAAGTGAGAACAGTAAAGAACATGAGCTGTGGAGTGAGAACAGTAAAGAACATGAGTTGTGAAGTGAGAACAGTAAAGAACATGAGTTGTGAAGTGAGAACAGTAAAGAACATGAGTTGTGAAGTGAGAACAGTAAAGAACATGAGTTGTGAAGTGAGAACAGTAAAGAACATGAGTTGTGAAGTGAGAAGAGTAAAGAACATGAGTTGTAGAGTGTGAACAGTAAAGAACATGAGTTATAGAGTGTGAACAGTAAAGAACTTGAGTTTTGAAGTAAGAACAGTAAAGAACATGAGTTGTGGAGTGAGAACAGTAAAGAACATGAGTTGTGGAGTGAGAACAGTAAAGAACATGAGTTGTGAAGTGAGAACAGTAAAAAACATGAGTTGTGAAGTGAGAACAGTAAAGAACATGAGTTGTGAAGTGAGAACAGTAAAGAACATGAGTTGTGAAGTGAGAACAGTAAAAAACATGAGTTGTGAAGTGAGAACAGTAAAGAACATGAGTTGTGAAGTGAGAACAGTAAAGAACATGAGTTGTGAAGTGAGAACAGTAAAGAACATGAGTTGTGGAGTGAGAACAGTAAAGAACATGAGTTGTGAAGTGAGAATAGTAAAAAACATGAGTTGTGAAGTGAGAACAGTAAAGAACATGAGTTGTGAAGTGAGAACAGTAAAGAACATGAGTTGTGAAGTGAGAACAGTAAAGAACATGAGTTGTGAAGTGAGAAGAGTAAAGAACATGAGTTGTAGAGTGTGAACAGTAAAGAACATGAGTTGTAAAGTGTGAACAGTAAAGAACATGAGTTTTGAAATGAGAACAGTAAAGAACATGAGTTGTGGAGTGAGAACAGTAAAGAACATGAGTTGTGGAGTGAGAACAGTAAAGAACTTGAGTTGTGAAGTGAGAATAGTAAAAAACATGAGTTGTGAAGTGAGAACAGTAAAGAACATGAGCTGTGGAGTGAGAACAGTAAAGAACATGAGTTGTGAAGTGAGAACAGTAAAGAACATGAGTTGTGAAGTGAGAAGAGTAAAGAACATGAGTTGTAGAGTGTGAACAGTAAAGAACATGAGTTGTAGAGTGTGAACAGTAAATAACATGTGTTGTAGAGTGTGAACAGTAAAGATTCTAAAGAACATGAGTTGTGAAGTGAGAACAGTAAAGAACATGAGTTGTGGAGTGAGAACAGTAAAGAACATGAGTTGTGGAGTGAGAACAGTAAAGAACATGAGTTGTGAAGTGAGAACAGTAAAGAACATGAGTTGTGGAGTGTGAACAGTAAAGAACATGAGTTGTGAAGTGAGAACAGTAAAGAACATGAGTTGTGGAGTGAGAACAGTAAAGAACATGAGTTGTGGAGTGTGAACAGTAAAGAACATGAGTTGTAGAATGTGAACAGTAAAGAACATGAGTTGTGAAGTGAGAACAGTAAAGAACATGAGTTGTGGAGTGAGAACAGTAAAGAACATGAGTTGTGGAGTGAGAACAGTAAAGAACATGAGTTGTGAAGTGAGAACAGTAAAGAACATGAGTTGTGAAGTGAGAACAGTAAAGAACATGAGTTGTAGAGTGTGAACAGTAAAGAACATGAGTTGTGAAGTGAGAACAGTAAAGCACATGAGTTGTGAAGTGAGAACAGTAAAGAACATGAGTTGTGAAGTGAGAACAGTAAAGAACATGAGTTGTGAAGTGAGAACAGTAAAGAACATGAGTTGTGAAGTGAGAACAGTAAAGAACATGAGTTGTGAAGTGAGAACAGTAAAGAACATGAGTTGTGGAGTGAGAACAGTAAAGAACATGAGTTGTGAAGTGAGAACAGTAAAGAACATGAGTTGTGGAGTGTGAACAGTAAAGAACATGAGTTGTAGAGTGTGAACAGTAAAGAACATGAGTTGTGAAGTGAGAACAGTAAAGAACATGAGTTGTGGAGTGAGAACAGTAAAGAACATGAGTTGTAGAGTGAGAACAGTAAAGAACATGAGTTGTGAAGTGAGAACAGTAAAGAACATGAGTTGTGGAGTGAGAACAGTAAAGAACATGAGTTGTGGAGTGAGAACAGTAAAGAACATGAGTTGTAGAGTGTGAACAGTAAAGAACATGAGTTGTGAAGTGAGAACAGTAAAGCACATGAGTTGTGAAGTGAGAACAGTAAAGAACATGAGTTGTAGAGTGTGAACAGTAAAGAACATGAGTTGTGAAGTGAGAACAGTAAAGCACATGAGTTGTGGAGTGTGAACAGTAAAGAACATGAGTTGTGAAGTGAGAACAGTAAAGAACATGAGTTGTGGAGTGTGAACAGTAAAGAACATGAGTTGTGAAGTGAGAACAGTAAAGAACATGAGTTGTGAAGTGAGAACAGTAAAGAACATGAGTTGTGAAGTGAGAACAGTAAAGAACATGAGTTGTGAAGTGAGAACAGTAAAGAACATGAGTTGTGAAGTGAGAACAGTAAAGAACATGAGTTGTGAAGTGAGAACAGTAAAGAACATGAGTTGTGAAGTGAGAACAGTAAAGAACATGAGTTGTGAAGTGAGAACAGTAAAGAACATGAGTTGTGGAGTGAGAACAGTAAAGAACATGAGTTGTGGAGTGAGAACAGTAAAGAAAATGAGTTGTGGAGTGAGAACATAAAGAACATGAGTTGTGAAGTGAGAACAGTAAAGAACATGAGTTGTGAAGTGAGAACAGTAAAGAACATGAGTTGTGAAGTGAGAACAGTAAAGAACATGAGTTGTGGAGTGAGAACAGTAAAGAACATGAGTTGTGAAGTGAGAACAGTAAAGAACATGAGTTGTGGAGTGAGAACAGTAAAGAACATGAGTTGTGAAGTGAGAACAGTAAAGAACATGAGTTGTGAAGTGAGAACAGTAAAGAACATGAGTTGTGAAGTGAGAACAGTAAAGAACATGAGTTGTGAAGTGAGAACAGTAAAGAACATGAGTTGTGGAGTGAGAACAGTAAAGAACATGAGTTGTGAAGTGAGAACAGTAGAGAACATGAGTTGTGGAGTGTGAACAGTAAAGAACATGAGTTGTGAAGTGAGAACAGTAAAGAACATGAGTTGTGGAGTGAGAACAGTAAAGAACATGAGTTGTGGAGTGTGAACAGTAAAGAACATGAGTTGTAGAGTGTGAACAGTAAAGAACATGAGTTGTGAAGTGAGAACAGTAAAGAACATGAGTTGTGGAGTGAGAACAGTAAAGAACATGAGTTGTGGAGTGAGAACAGTAAAGAACATGAGTTGTGGAGTGAGAACAGTAAAGAACATGAGTTGTGGAGTGTGAACAGTAAAGAACATGAGTTGTAGAGTGTGAACAGTAAAGAACATGAGTTGTGAAGTGAGAACAGTAAAGAACATGAGTTGTGGAGTGAGAACAGTAAAGAACATGAGTTGTGGAGTGAGAACAGTAAAGAACATGAGTTGTGGAGTGAGAACAGTAAAGAACATGAGTTGTGAAGTGAGAACAGTAAAGAACATGAGTTGTGAAGTGAGAACAGTAAAGAACATGAGTTGTAGAGTGTGAACAGTAAAGAACATGAGTTGTGAAGTGAGAACAGTAAAGCACATGAGTTGTGGAGTGTGAACAGTAAAGAACATGAGTTGTGAAGTGAGAACAGTAAAGAACATGAGTTGTGGAGTGTGAACAGTAAAGAACATGAGTTGTGAAGTGAGAACAGTAAAGAACATGAGTTGTGAAGTGAGAACAGTAAAGAACATGAGTTGTGAAGTGAGAACAGTGAAGAACATGAGTTGTGAAGTGAGAACAGTAAAGAACATGAGTTGTGAAGTGAGAACAGTAAAGAACATGAGTTGTGAAGTGAGAACAGTAAAGAACATGAGTTGTGAAGTGAGAACAGTAAAGAACATGAGTTGTGAAGTGAGAACAGTAAAGAACATGAGTTGTGGAGTGAGAACAGTAAAGAACATGGGTTGTGGAGTGAGAACAGTAAAGAAAATGAGTTGTGGAGTGAGAACATAAAGAACATGAGTTGTGAAGTGAGAACAGTAAAGAACATGAGTTGTGAAGTGAGAACAGTAAAGAACATGAGTTGTGAAGTGAGAACAGTAAAGAACATGAGTTGTGGAGTGAGAACAGTAAAGAACATGAGTTGTGAAGTGAGAACAGTAAAGAACATGAGTTGTGGAGTGAGAACAGTAAAGAACATGAGTTGTGAAGTGAGAACAGTAAAGAACATGAGTTGTGGAGTGAGAACAGTAAAGAACATGAGTTGTGGAGTGAGAACAGTAAAGAACATGAGTTGTGGAGTGAGAACAGTAAAGAACATGAGTTGTGAAGTGAGAACAGTAAAGAACATGAGTTGTGGAGTGAGAACAGTAAAGAACATGAGTTGTGAAGTGAGAACAGTAAAGAACATGAGTTGTGGAGTGAGAACAGTAAAGAACATGAGTTGTGGAGTGTGAAAATAGAAAATATTCAGCACAAAATGGAAGTAAAATTTAAGTACAGTAGAACTCCTCTATAATGAACTCCTGTATAGTGAATCATCCTGATTAGTAGTCCTCAAGAGTGAACATAATTTCTTTAGTCTGCATTAGAATGGCTTATGCCAAGGTTCATAGACTATAACAGGTTAACCAGTCTGGAAAAAAAAATGCCAGAGGTACGATGTGACAGTTTTTGAAAAATGAGTTGTGAAACAGTGAGATATATTGGGTTTTCTCTAAAACCATACATTTTTCGATTCTGGTTCCGTACTCAGAATTCTTTTAAATTTAATAATCTATAAGAATATATAAAACTATAATAATATAAATGTGTTTCCGCGGAAAAATGGATAAAAAACTAAAGACCATTCACTCCGAGAATTAGTGGGCAACAGTGCATGCAAAGGAATTTAGTCTTAAATATCTCTTAAACCATACATTTTTCGATACTAGTTCCGTACTCAGAATTCTTTTAAATTTAATAATCTATCAGTTGATATCAAATTATAATAATATAATTGTGTTTGCGCGGAAAAATGGATGAAAAACTAAAGACCATTCACTCCGGTGATTAGTGTGCAACAGTGTATGGAAAGAATTTTCGTCTTGAATATCTCCTAAACTATAAATTTAACAATGTGGGTCCACAGCCAGAACTCTTTTAAACTTAATAATCTATCGAATAGTATAAAAGTATTCCAATATTATTATTGTTTTGCTTGCAAATGGATAATAAACTAACTGCAATGAACTCCGAAAATTAGAGTGCTACACACTTTGAAAAAAAAAACTGCAGTGTTTCGTTTTGAATATCTCTCAAACTATAAATTTAACAATGTAGGTCCATAGCTAGAACTCTTCTAAATTTAATAATCTATCGAGTGGTTTGAAAATATTTCAGTATTATTATTTTTTCGCTTATTAATGGATAAAAACCCGAATGCCAGGATGCTACAAACACCTTGTGAGTTTAAATATGATGGAACACTGGTTAACATTTTCATCAGCTTTTATTACTGTTCTTAAAATTATTTTTTTTTTTTTTTTTTTGTTTAAAAAGACAATATTTTTCCATTAAAAACAAGAAAAGTATAGTAAAAAAAAATTATTACACACATAATATTGTAATAATAACATAAGAAATGAATAATATAAAATGTCAATTATTTGTAACATAAGTTTCATGACACTGCAATGCGATAACAATTATTTAGGTTACTAATTTTACTTATTTTTATAGCCTATAGGTACCTACCTACCTACTGATTACTGTGTACAAAATTAATAGGTAGGTACCTGTAACCTATACAGTGTATAGCCGTATAGGTGCTTTAACTTTAAAAATTATTTATTTTTTCGTAGGGATTGATCAAAATAGTTCTTCAAAGTATTACCTAATCAGTTATTATTTATTTTTTAATAAAATAAACTTTTTAATTTCAGAGATGATTTAGAAAATGAAACTTAACCTTTGTTAAATTATGACTAGGTTCTCTGAAATTAAAAAAGTATATTTTATTCAAAAATTTAATACCTAATAACTAACTAGCATGTAGGAGAATTATTTTGATAGCACTTTTATAAAAAATATTAATTAATTTTTAAAATTGTCTGAAGACTTGGTGGATGCAGTTCATATTAACACTTTGAAGTTGTTGTTTTATTCAATTCGTCTAACCTGTTATAGTCTGATTGAAGAAAATAGAGGACTCCTTGGTTGCTGCATTATGAAGGATGAAGAACTCAACAAGAAGTAATTTGAATTTTCCCAAGCTTTCAGAAATTTTTAGTGCCCATAGTTGAAATTGAAATGTTAAAAAAAAAAAATTATAAATTAGGATATGTATCATGATTACGAGTAGGTAGATTATAAGTCGCATGTTTCTAAATAAATGTTACCCCTGAAGACGGAAATCACGAAGATTTCTGAAAGCTTGGGAAAATTCAAATTACTTCTTGTTGAGTTCTTCATCCTACATAACTGTTATAGTCTATGAACCTTGGCTTATGCATCTCTTGACTCCTCTACAGTGATGTATGCTCTATACAGGGTGTCCCAAAAACACCGATACCCAAGTTTCAAAAGCTGTAATTCAAAAACTATTAGACTTACAAAAAATTGGAAAATCACATTTTGTTTTTCAACATTTTTTCTATCTCAGTACAAAATATCAGATGAATCGATTCGACGGTTTTCTTTTAGCTGTATAGTAAACCGATACTAAAAACCTGCTTGCGCACTTTCAGTAAAACACTTATTTCAGTTCGAATTGTTCAAGAAGCACTTACAGAAAATTTGCAAATCATAG
Organism: Caprella mutica; assembly: GCA_947561585.1. Taxonomy (NCBI): domain Eukaryota; kingdom Metazoa; phylum Arthropoda; class Malacostraca; order Amphipoda; family Caprellidae; genus Caprella; species Caprella mutica. Next base: position 45,998 of record CANNZV010002599.1, on the reverse strand, counting down.
TAATAAAAAGTGGATTACATCTTACTAAATCTACATTCAACAGATTTGTAACCTTAGATTTGAAGTGACATCCTTACAAGATGTACGAGCGAAACAAACACATAAATACCGATCTTCCTCGGCGCTGAATTTTGCTCATTGCTTTTAGCAAAGAAATGACCGGTTTGTGGACGATAATGTGGTTGGTGATGAGACCACTTTTTATTTGAATGGTAAAATAAATTATCATAACGTTCGCACGTATTTACCGAAGAACCAACCTCCTACTTTCAACTTTGAAAAAAGAATATCGTGAAGGAAAAGTCTGTGTGTGGATTGAACTAGGTACCAATGGCCGTATCGTCTGTCCTTATTTTTACAAAAATGATTAGATCAAGATACTTTGATCTAATAAATAATAGAATCGTTCCAAGACTTCGAGAACAGAATCAATCGAACCTGGTTGGTTCAGCAGGTTCCGAACTGTTGCCGTAAGGAAAACTATATGAGCTATTCGGCATACGCATTATCGCCCTGTATCGAATGGCCCACCTGATCGCCTGAAACTATCAATAGGAGGAACAGTTAGATTGTTTTTTTTCGGTTGCATTTTAATAAACAATTTTAATAAACTGTTGAAAGTTATTAAAAACATGGTTTTAATATACTAAAATTCGAAGTTAAACCAAAAGTGCGCAAACAGGTTTTCGATATCGGTCACTAAAAATACTGTGTTTCGATACCTATGGAATAAAAGTTGATGAACAAAATGTGCTTTTCAAATTTTTTGTAAGTTTAATAGTTTATGAATTACAGCCATTGAAAATTGTGTATCGGTTTTTTCAGGACACCCTGTATAGTGACATAATTTTAATTCTTTGTAGAGGTGTTTTATTATACAATGAAAGAATAACTAGGTACAATGAAAGAATAACTAGGTACAATGAAAGAATAACTAGGTACAATGAAAGAAAAACTAGGTACAATGAAAGAAGAACTAGGTACAATGAAAGAATAACTAGGTACAATGAAAGAATAACTAGGTACAATGAAAGAAAAACTAGGTACAATGAAAGAATAACTAGGTACAATGAAAGAATAACTAGGTACAATGAAAGAATAACTAGGTACAATGAAAGAATAACTAGGTACAATGAAAGAATAACTAGGTACAATGAAAGAAGAACTAGGTACAATGAAAGAAAAACTAGGTACAATGAAAGAAAAACTAGGTACAATGAAAGAATAACTAGGTACAATGAAAGAATAACTAGGTACAATGAAAGAATAACTAGGTACAATGAAAGAATAACTAGGTACAATATAGCTCTGTTTTTGGATGAGTTTAGAAGCATGTAGATCAGTGGTTCTTAAAGTATTTTTCTCGCGCACCCCTTGCTCTTCTCATGCACCCCCTGAGCATTTGTTTGCATTGAAATTGATTGATCAGCTACAATTAGAATCTATTTGGTTACTATGATTTGAGAATTAAATATGCAAATTGAAAAAGTAAGGAAAATTATTGTTTTATTTATATGATGTAAAATTATTTTTTTATGTAAGGAAAATTAAAATCTATTAGAAATTGCAGAAACCCATAAAATTTGTGATAATAATGCAGTAAATTGTGTTAGATTATAGTACAGAAGGAATAAAAGTTACAGGCACACAAAACGAGAAATCCTACACTCGATATATTTTTTTTATCGAATGCCACAATGATAATTAAGTGTTTATATAAGAAAATTCGTATACTTTCATAACTACCTCATATCGCAACATTTTGAGGAAAATATACTTCATGTATATTCTGCATGATATTAATAGCAAGAACCGAACTTATAAACAACAGCCATCTCATGCACCCCCTACAGGGTGGGGCGTAAGTTTGGAAGCAAATGAAAGTGCATATTATAATCCAACGAAAAATATATTTAATAATTTACAGTTATGTATTATTACATAAGGGTTTTAAGAATTCAAAAATGATAAATTTATTCAAAATGTCCCCCCTTGTTTTTAATAACAAGGGGGGTAACATCTCCTCCGAACTCCTCCTACTGCGGCACGCAACTGTTCTTGTGAAATCTCCTTCCAAGATCTCTGGAGCGAACGCTTTAAATCATCCACACTGCGATGGAATTTACCACAGGCCTTTGATTCAAGAATGGACCATACCGAAAAGTCCATAGGATTAACATCTGGGGAGCAGGGAGGCCACATTTCTTTGGACCAAAACCGTGGAAGATGGTCATGGCACCAGTTTTGAGTGACATTTGCAGTATGTGAAGTCGCGCCGTCTTGCTGAAATGTCCATAGAGTGTCATTACCGAAGTGATCCTTAGCTGACTCCAACATTGGCGTCAAATTATTCTCAATATAACATTTAGCATTGATTTTGGCGCCTTGTTCCACAAAAATTAAAGGAGATCTCCAAGTTTCTGAAACGGCGGCCCAGACCATTACTGTCATTCCTCCGGTTGTGAGCCATTTCCACTGAATATTTTTTCGTCAGACCAAACAATTTCACCAGCCGTGCCAGACTTCAATTCTCTCAGAAGTGCTTTGCTTCTCTCCAATCTCTTTTTCTATACAGCTTCTGACAGAGTCGGTCTCTTTTGGAGGGTGAAAGAGGACATCTTTAGGTCTTTTTTGACAACTCTTCTCATTGTTCTGGGACTCACATTAGCTGTTTTGGCTAACAATCGCATTGACCTTTTCGGGTTCCTCCTGATCTTCTCTCGGGCAATTTTATCAGTTGTTTGGTGCGTTGTGAGCGTGGTCTACCACTTCTTGGACGATCAGTCAAGTCTCCTCTCTCATTAAAACGCTTCACACACTTCCAAACAGTCGATCTCGCTATTGAGAGAGTCTTTGAAATGACGGAATCTGACTTCCCAGCACGGTGTAGAGCAATAATGGCTTCTCTTTTGTCTGACATTTTTGAATTGACTAAATTTTTGTAAAAAATAACACTGCCACTTCATAATGTAGTGTCTCTACTATAGTTCAAACCCTATCACCTACTTAGGAACTTATTTTTAAGAATTATATTAATGTTTGAAAAATTGCTTCCAAACTTACGCCCCACCCTGTATAAACAATCCATATCCTAAAGGGGTGCCACGCACCGTGACCGGACAATTGCCACCCAAATATTTATTATCAGGCCTCTTAACTTTAAAAATGGTGATAAAATATGTATATTATTTTTGTACGATTAATTATTAATTGTATACAAAAATTTCATTCCACATTTAATATTCTTTTTATAAAATTACTTATTCCCATAGTTGATATAACAAATAATATGTTGTTTTTATACGAATTACTGTGTACCTATTCATCACATTCTTTTTTTTTAAGTGACTGCATTCACAGAGTAGCTTTTCTGAATCTATGAGCATTGTCACTCACGGTGGTAGGTGACTTTATTAGTGGAGCCACTTTCCATTCTGACTGCTTCTTCAAGTCCCTTTTATTTAATTTCCTTTTGATGTCAGTGATATGATCAACCGAAAGACTGAAGCAGACGATATTCCATTAATACATAGAATTAAATTATCTCGCCCAGAATAGGCATTTAGGCAAAAACAATAGGTATTTATATTACTACCCAGTAATAAAATTTACAAGTTAAGAGTCCTGACAATATAATGAGAATTGTGACAAATGTTTTTAAAATCTTAAATCCTGAAAATGTTATAGTATTATAGACGAAGAGAATTAAACAGTTTTGAATCGTTCTAAAGGAGTGGTATAAAGTAGTCGATAACATAAGATTTAAAAAGCACATTCAGAAACCGAATAATATTTTCTTTATATTATAATATATATAATTAATAATCAATCGTACAACAATAATATACATATTTTATCACCATTTTTAAAGTTAAGAGGGTGGCAACTGTCAGGGGGTGGCAATTATCCGCGGGTGGCAATTGTCCAAGCACCGCCGCGCACACCTGTTCAAGAACCACTGATGTAGATTGTCAAAGTTATTAACAACTTCAGAGTGCAATAAATACATTATTTACAGAAGCTAAAAAGCAGTTAACAAAACCAGAGCATCAAAATCTGTTATGTAAACAGTAATTAATAAAGCTTGATATAACTAAAGGTAATTAAATTTAAGAAACAATTTTGACATTTCACACACAAGTTATTGTCCAGTTTTTGGCATTTCAAGAAAATTTGACAGACTTCACGATAAGTAAAAACTGATACTGAAGAAAATATGAAAAAATATTTAAAAAAATCAACAGATGAAGTCGAAGAAAAATATCTAATGGTTAAATTCATCAAACTAGGAAGCCATTATAATACTAATGGTGAGGGCAAAGAGCAATGACAAGGCAGTTCTTAACATCACAACTCAGTACACACATTTAGAAGGGAAAAGGAGAGTATAATTTAGTAGCTAAATTACACCTAATTTATTGTAACAAAACACTCAAACAATAATAAAGTATACTTTCTCTCTCACAAAGACATTAACAAACTATAGTCACACAGACAAAGAGAGTGATTCACTGAGTAGAGTTTGGCTAACAAGTCAGTAGTTAAAGTGGTTCTTGTACAACATTAACGTCAAAACAATACCAATAGTTGTTATTAATTTGATACCTTTGCTAATATTCACCATAAAGCTTTACCAATGAACTAAACCATATTCATTTACTCTTTAAATATTTGTAAGTACATTAGTGAACCTCTAACAAGTGCAGTGTTGTGGAACTAAAAACTGCAACCATTTAATTAATAAGGAAAAACAATTCAACATCAGTTATCTAATTAAGAAAGTAACCATCACTGAGATGATAAGCTAGCGACTACTGATGATATTGTAGAGACATGTACTTGAACTAACCATAGTAAACGGTGGAGGTGAGTGGAGAACAACGCACTACCAACGCGTCACAACGGCACTGCCAATGCATAGCACAGAGAATTTATCCAAAATAACAACACAATCTAAAATATCTTTTGGATATGTAGCTACAATAAATTTAAAGACTCCTAAAATATAACTTGTTGTTAGAAATTTAAAAATAACACTGTATACAAAGTCTGAAGAGTGGGAAATAAATAGCTCGTTAAATAGCCTGTGAATAGTTGTGACTAAATAGCTAGTTAAATAGTCTTTAAAATGAATAGAAAGATGTAAATCAATGCGCCTTCCACTAAGAGATTCTTAAAGTCCTAAAACATGCTTTACCATCTGGTAAATCTCCAGCAAAAAGGGACGCAAGCACCGGTGGCTGCACTCACCGATAGAAGGGGAAAATGAAGAGGTGATAGTAAATGACGCCTACCAGCCTACGTAACACATATATAAGATCTCGTAGTTGAAGAACATAACCCTAGCGCTATCCTCTAAAACTGTAAGTAGCGTTAAAAAAATGATAAACATAGTATAAATGCCAAAAGGGAATACATAACCCAAATTACAACAGTTTCGGGCACAAGGGGCACCCCTTTTTTTCCACATATTCAGGATAGAGTCTCGGGGGGGGGGGGGGGGGAATTCATAGGAAATCTAGTACACTATTTAATTACAGACGAATTATACAAATTTACAGCTACAGCTAAATTTAACAAATACATTGCATAATAATTATATTTAAAACATTAACATAGATAAAAACACAGAGCACTCTATAAATACTAACTATATGTATATATTTGAAAGTTTTTTGAATAAATTAGCTAGTTAATGTTTAAATATACAATTGTCTTATTTTAGTGTAGGTAGATAACAATAAGGTAGCAATGACATCAGTAATCATTGACTAGGAAATGTCCAACAAAAGCTTGCTTGTCCTGGTCTGAGTTTTTAATCTTCAACTGCGAGACATCTTTCGAAATGGGGGGATTGCGTAGAAAAATAACACCGAATACCATTGCTGCAATTAACCAGAATGAGAATTAATGTGATTACATGAAGATAAAATATGACGAAGTCATTGTGCAAATATTTCAGATAATGCATCATTGCACTCACCCAAAGTAGAAGCTTCTAATTTGTTGTGTTCTTTGAAAGCGAGTAATTCCTTGAGAAAAGCTATGAGGTAATTGAAAACATTTCTGTGGTAGTCCGGCAACTGATTCAAAACCTGGGGAAGAGATACCATTACCAGCGAGGTAGTGACAACAATACTCTCAATTACCAGAGGTGAGTAACTGTCAATTACCAGTGGTGAGTAACTGTCAACTACCAGTGGTGAGTAACTGTCAACTACCAGTGGTGACTAACAGTCAACTACCAGTGGTGACTAACAGTCAATTACCAGTGGTGACTAACTGTCAACTACCAGTGGTGACTAACTGTCAATTACCAGTGGTGACTAACTGTCAATTACCAGTGGTGACTAACTGTCAATTACCAGTGGTGACTAACTGTCAATTACCAGTGGTGACTAACTGTCAATTACCAGTGGTGACTAACTGTCAATTACCAGTGGTGACTAACTGTCAATTACCAGTGGTGACTAACTGTCTATTTAGTCATCTGCATCTCCTTATTTCCCCTAGCCTTAAATAGTCACTAAGACAGCAGGACTATAATTAACCGCGAACCATTGGAACGTTTCAAGTCCCTTCAAGTTAATTAAAATGTTGCATTGTGAGGAATAACACATCACCAGATGGACTGACTAAGAGCTAGAAAATGTGTTCAGATGTTAGGGTTCATCACACCGCTAATATGTTGACTTTAGACATTTATAAAGATAACAACATTGCTCATGACTCACTACTTTTGAAGGTTCGAATCCCTGAGTGGCTGCAGTGAGTGCCTGAGGCTGGTGACTGAAGGGCACCACAGGCTCAGGCAGAGCATCTAAGAAGAGTAGTAAGGTCTCTGCCACACTGTACACACTGCCTGGCAAGTCTCGAGAGGGGACACCAGCGTCAAGACACCCTATCACCTCTAGCACCTCCTTCTTCAAACCAGACCTCAAGTTGTTAAGAAAGTCAAGAGATATAATAACATTGAAAGACATTAGCTACATTCATAACTTAGGAGACAAAAATTATATCTTATTAAAATTGAATATATCTTATCCTTCTGAATTGTTAAAAGTATATTTGAATGATCTACAATATTGGTTATACTTTCAACATTTTCTTATTTTTGCCATCTCAGATTAAGGTACCCATACATTTGTGAATTATTCTGTACAGCTATTTCATAGTAGCTAGCTAACTATTACTAATTGGATTGAAATAGTACCTTGTGAATAGTCCCTCTGCTTTCTGGCCATGGCTGTTAAGGTGGTCCACTAGGTACCACAACTCCTTAGGCACGGCATAGGGCAACTCCAGTCCATTCTTTGGCTCCACACTCTCCAAGTCAATAAGTTGCGCCACTGGCACCTCACTGAATGGTTTGTTCATGTGAACCAAAGCGTTAATGGAAGAGCCGAAACAACTTCTTTCGTAATCCCCCGTGACTGTTATGAAGAAGTCCTTACCTCCTTGCAAGTGCAGCACTAGGATGTCATACAGCTTGTCACTGCCATTGTTAAGAGAGGAGGCAGAGCGCTTATCCACCAGAATGTCCAGTTGAACCTCGCGATCTGCCCCAGGGCTTATAAAGCCAGACATTGGGTGCACAGTGAGCCAAGGTTTGCAGCAAGTATCGTCATTGAGTTTCTGAATGAAGGAGAACTGCACGGGTATTTGACCGGTGTTGTCTATTCTAAATCTGGCAGTTTGTGGCTGCAGGAATTTGATTGGTTTTAATATAATCTCTGTGGTGCTGAGAGACACTTGAGGTAGGTACTCGTTCTCCATTTTGTCTAATTGCTTCATCACCTCCTCGTGCACTTTTCTGTACTTTGACTTATCAATGACTTTCACCTGAAAAAAAATGTACTCTTCAATATTAAGTACTAGTCAATTAGAAAATCAATTATTTAATTAATGTTGAAAATTTAATGTCCGCTTCGGAGCAAAGTTCATATCGTTGATGTCAAAAATGAAAAAAGGAAAGGAAAGTAGCTAGTTTTCACTCATTATGAATGAAGTCTACGTTTCGAAAGTCTACTTTCAGGAGTTTCACTATATCAACAGATGTTCAATACTACTTTCCCAAAGCCACGTAAAAAATTGATAAGAAATTAAATGAGTCAATTTTGAATGAAAGGGAAATTTGTTGCCAACAACAAAATATCAGACCTATCACCAGGGTACGAGCTAAAATGAGAACTGATGAGAGAACAAAAACAATCCAAATTACAACAGTTCGGGACCAAGAAAGATTGAGTCTACCACCGCTCTTATCTAAGCATCACTACTAGTCACTAGTCTTACTAGCAAAGCTCTTATCTAAGCGTCACTACCAGTCACTAGTCTTACTATGTAGCAAAGCTCTTATTTAACCATCACTACTAGTCACTAGTCTTATAAGCAAAGCTCTTATTTAACCATCACTACTAGTCACTAGTCTTATAAGCAAAGCTCTTATTTAACCATCACTACTAGTCACTAGTCTTATAAGCAAAGCTCTTATTTAACCATCACTACTAGTCACTAGCCTTATAAGCAAAGCTCTTATCTAAGCATCACTACTAATCACTAGCAAAGTTCTTATTTAACCATCACTACTAGTCATTAGCCATACTAGGAAAGTTCTTATTTAACCATCACAACTAGTTTCTAGTTTTACTAGTGATGCTCTATCTAACCATCACTAGTCTTACTAGTGATGTTCTATCTAACCATCACTACTAGTCATTAGCCATACTAGCAAAGTTCTTATTTAACCATCACTACTAGTTTCTAGTTTTACTAGTGATGCTCTATCTAACCATCACTAGTCTTACTAGTGATGCTCTATCTAACCATCACTACTAGTCATTAGCCATACTAGCAAAGTTCTTATTTAACCATCACTACTAGTTTCTAGTTTTACTAGTGATGCTCTATCTAACCATCACTACTAGTCATTAGCCATACTAGCAAAGTTCTTATTTAACCATCACTACTAGTTTCTAGTTTTACTAGTGATGCTCTATCTAACCATCACTAGTCTTACTAGTGATGTTCTATCTAACCATCACTACTAGTCATTAGCCATAGTAGCAAAGTTCTTATTTAACCATCACTACTAGTTTCTAGTTTTACTAGTGATGCTCTATCTAACCATCACTAGTCTTACTAGTGATGCTCTATCTAACCATCACTACTAGTCATTAGCCATACTAGCAAAGTTCTTATTTAACCATCACTACTAGTTTCTAGTCTTACTAGTGATGCTCTATCTAACCATCACTACTAGTCACTAGTCTTACTAGTGATGCTCTATCTGACCAGGTAGCCGGTAAATTGCTCGAAAGACAATTGCTCGAACGAACAATTGATCGAATGAACAATTGCTCGAATTATCAAATTGCTCGAATGAACAAAATTGCTCGAATTATAAAATTACACAGTTTTTGATTTTATAAAAGTCAGTTATTCATGAAGTTGAGCTGCACCTAACGATCATTGTTTTCCATTTTAGTAATTGATCATTAATCATTCTATAAATGATTTTAATTATTACTTATTCTGCATAATCATTTTTTAGATCGTTTGTGTCATCTCGTATGTAACATGTGAATTGGAATCATGTGGTGAATCACTACTATTCATGTTTTTTTTATCATAAAACCCGAAAAATTTGTAGATTTATTAAAACTGTGCCATAACTTTGAGTTATTTCACCTATTGAGGTGCCACATACAGATAGGCTAGTAATAAATTATTCTACAAATTTTTTCGGGTTTTATGATTAAAAAAAACATGAATAGAACTGATTCACCACATGATTCCAATTCACATATTACATACGAGATGACACAAACTATCTAAAAAATGATTATGCAGAATAAGTAATAATTAAAATTATTTATAGAATGATTAATGATCAATTACTAAAAAGAAACAAGGATTGTTAGGTGCAGCTCCACTTCATGAATAACTGACTTTTATAAAATCGAAAACTGTGCAATTTTATAATTCGAGCAATTGTTCATTCGATCAATTGTTCGTTCGAGCAATTGTCTTTCGAGCAATTTACCTATAACCATCTCACCATCACTATTAGTTGCTAGTCTTACTGGTGATGCTCTATCTCACCATCACTACTAGTCACTAGTGATGCTCTATCTCACCATCACTACTAGTCACTAGTGATGCTCTATCTCACCATCACTACTAGTCACTAGTGATGCTCTATCTCACCATCACTACTAGTTGCTAGTCATACTAGCAAAGCTCTTATCTCGCCATCACTACTAGTCACTAGTGATGCTCTATCTCACCATCACTACTAGTTGCTAGTCTTACTAGCAAAGCTCTTATCTCGCCATCACTACTAGTCACTAGTGATGCTCTATCTCACCATCACTACTAGTTGCTAGTCTTACTGGTGATGCTCTATCTAACCATCACTACTAGTTGCTAGTTTTACTAGTGATGCTCTATATCACCATCACTACTAGTTGCTAGTCTAAGTAGTGATGCTCTATCTAACCATCACTACTAGTTGCTAGTTTTACTAGTGATGCTCTATCTCACCATCACTACTAGTCACTAGTCTTACTAGCAAAGCTCTTATCTAACCATCACTACCAGTCACTAGTCATACTGGTGATGCTCTATCTCACCATCACCACTAGTTGCTAGTCTTACTAGCAAAGCTCTTATCTAACCATCACTACTAGTCACTAGTCTTACTAGTGATGCTCTATCTCATCATCACCACTAGTTGCTAGTCTTACTAGCAAAGCTCTTATCTAACCATCACTACTAGTCACTAGTCTTACTAGTGATGCTCTATCTCACCATCACCACTAGTTGCTAGTCTATCTCACCTGTGACTGGAAGAGAGAAGACACAGGTTTGTGGTCACTGATGCGTAACTCCATGTGTGACCGGTAGAAAGTCTGCTTGATGCCCTCACCAGTGTAGAGGATGCGGTCACACCACGCGGGGGCACGCTTCTTCTCGCTGTCAAATAATGAGGTAACTAATTGGTAGAAGTGACTAATGAGCAGGTGAGAGGTGCCTGTTACATTCACAACACATTGTATTAAATAAACTCATCAATATTAGAAATAAATAGTTAGTGTTAAATAAAACTATCAAAACATTAGGATGTTTCAAATAATATGATCTCTAAAAGTATATGAAAGGAAAAATACTGAATTTCATATTATTTAGTATTAGCTAGTTAGTAGTTACTAGAGTGTAGTGCACCTCTTAACTAACTGTCACAAAGTTCATTAGCTAGTTAGTAGTTACTAGAGTGTAGTGCACCTCTTAACTAACTGTCACAAAGTTCATTAGCTAGTTAGTAGTTACTAGAGTGTAGTGCACCTCTTAACTAACTGTCACAAAGTTCATTAGCTAGTTAGTAGTTACTAGAGTGTAGTGCACCTCTTAACTAACTGTCACAAAGTTCATTAGCTAGTTAGGTAATTGCATCTGTTGAGTGTCTAATATGTTTCATAGCAAATGGATACAAGTTATTTCAGTTATTCGATCTAACTTTTCTATGTTGCCAATCACCAAACTTGAGTAAGAACAGTATGATGAATAGCAACTATAAGAGCGCCTTCTGTCTGACCGTCACACTAAAATATAACAATACGCTTGACAAGCAGCTGGTAACAGGGATGGGAAATTATTCTGATATCAGTTGACTAAATGGTTCCAACATCTAAATTAACTTTTATTCAGTTGGAAATATTCGGGTAACCTTTACAAAAATTGAACTATTGTCAGTGTTCACAAAATCATTTTTGACAGCACACGTACACTAGAAAATATAATATTACAAATAAAAAAAGTTAATTTGTTTGTAGATAATAGCTGAGAGAAAGTGTTTTAGTATTACCTTGTGTCCCAGTTATCAGTGTTGAGGTCATATTTGAAGGTAGGTTTGAAGGTGATGGTTCCCTCAGTGTAGCCCCTAAAGACACTCCCCAGCAGCTTCTGCTGCAGCAGCTGATCCACATTCAGCAGAGAGGTGTAGTTAGGACCAGAGGCTTCTCTTCGCACATCAAGGTGAGGGGGAGGAGACAGGCGGTAGTTGAAGTCGCCAAAAAAGTAAATATGACTGAAACAGAAAAGATAATTTGAATAAAAAAAACAGAGAAGAATAGGAGACTAGCTAATTAAACTAGCTATATAATTATTTACTGTATAGGTAGCTACTAAGATCTTTAATCATTTCGTCCTCACCTATGATCTTTTATGTACTTCACATTGCTGCTTCCAGGAGAAGAAAAGAAAGTTTTCTCACAGATACAGACATAGTCTTCATTTCTCCTCTCATATTCCTCAACATGTGCCGCCAGATGGCAGTTGACAAAGCACACCGAGGTGTTGTAGAGATCCATGCGAGCAGATACTCCACCCTTGTTACCCTGAATCAAATGAAATTACATGAAATAGCTAAACATTATCCTTTAGATACTAAACATATTATTTTCAGGGTTTAAAAGATGTCTCCATCCACTACGAGGTGATCCAAAGAGACATGAAGAGAAAAAGGCCTCGTAGAAGAGGGGGCAGTGAAGGTACGCTTCATGCACTAGATCGACACGATTACCTGTGGTAGTCGAGGTCAGTCTGCTTACCCATGGATTAGAGACCTACACAGTCAGTCTGCTTACCCATGGATAAGAGACCTACACAGTCAGTCTGCTTACCCATGGATAACAGACCTACACAGTCAGTCTGCTTACCCATGGATAAGAGAACTACAGAGTCAGTCTGCTTACCCATGGATAAGAGACCTACACAGTCAGTCTGCTTACCCATGGATAAGAGACCTACAGAGTCAGTCTGCTTACCCATAGATAAGAGAACTACGCAGTCAGTCTGCTTACCCATGGATAAGAGAACTACGCAGTCAGTCTGCTTACCCATGGATAAGAGAACTACACAGTCATTCTGCTTATCCATGGATAAGAGACCTACACAGTCATTCTGCTTATCCATGGATAAGAGACCTACACAGTCAGTCTGCTTACCCATGGATAAGAGACCTGCACAGTCAGTCTGCTTACACATTGATAAGAGACCTACAGAGTCATTCTGCTTACCCATGGAGTAAGAGAACTACACAGTCAGTCTGCTTACCCATGGATAAGAGAACTACACAGTCAGTCTGCTTACCCATGGATAAGAGAACTACACAGTCAGTCTGCTTACCCATGGATAAGAGAACTACAGAGTCAGTCTGCTTACCCATGGATATAGCAATGCAGAAGCAAGAGGAAAGAAGTTGAAAGAAGATACAAAAAAAAACTGAAAAAAAAGAATGCCAAAATAAACAAAAACATACAAGGTAAAATAAAACCAAAAGAAGGTCTATCTACAGCAATGGTTCTCAAACGGGAGTGCGCGGCAACACTTTGGGGCCTGGGGAGAATGAGATGGCTGTTGTTTATAAGTTCGGTTCTTGCTATTAATATCATGCAGAATATACATGAAGTATATTTTCCTCAAAATGTTGCGATATGAGGTAGTTATGAATTAAAGTATACGAATATTCTGATATAAGCACCTAATTATCATTGTGGCTTTCGATAAAAAAATTATATCTTTAAGATTTCTCGTTTTTGTGTGCCTGTAACTTTTATCCGTTCTGTCCTATATTCTAACACTGAATAGAAGAAAGAGGATGCTTCTATTGTATAAACAAAGTGTAAACAAAAACTGTACCTTTCTATATCGAATTTACCTTTCTGTGTCAGGATTATATGCGAGTGTCGCTACCCCGTAATTGATTAGTTTTATTTTACTAGTTTACAACTGTTCATTTTCTAAATATTTATTAAACTACAATGCAATATACTGCATTATTATCACAAATTATATGGTTTGCTTTAATTTCTAATTGATTTTAATTTTCTTACCTAAAAAATAATTTTACATTATGTAAATAAAACAATCATTTTCCTTACTTCTTCAATTTGCATATTTACTTCTCAAATCATAGTTACCAAATATATTCTAGTTGTAGTTTTTCAATCTATTTCAATGCTCAGGGGGTGCATAAGAAAAGGGGTGCGCGAGAAAAATACTCTAAGAACCACAGATCTAGAGGTCGCTTTTCTGTGGCAAGTAATTTACTGAACACTGCAAATGATGTAAAGATAGTTCTTTATTCCAACGATAGACTATTTGTCTTCTTGACGCCCGCTCCACCTTCTTAAATTTAGAATGTTTTAAGGGTCATCATTGAGAGGTACTCGAAGGAGATAGTCCTGAATTTCATTCAATTGTCAGCAAACATTGAATTCGTGAAGGATGCAGGACGAACTTTTATTTGTTCGCCAGAAGACCAGAGCTCTGAATAATTCGAATCGAGGATTCCTTGGAGAACACTTTACCAGTTCCTGCAGTGTGGCCTTTTGGCTTTATTACCATTGACTGATTAGATTCAAAGAGCAAAAACGCAGAGCTGTGTCTCCCGGTGAAGGTTCACGGCTGAGGAACATAGCAACAGTTTATACGCATTCTTCTTAGAGATTGGCATCCAATATCAAATAGTCCTAATATGTAACTTAGAATATTGATTTTGCATTACTATCTTCAGCAGGTGAAGGTATACATAGTAAATAAATAAACCTATTGAGCGGAGCGAAACAGCTCCTATTTATTAGTAATACGTAGCCCTAAGATAAAATAATTCCTTATGCCGTTGAACTAGTGCAATTTCCCCATTTTGCATTGTTTACATCTTAATTTGACGTATGAATTACATAATGTATTACTTTTATTGATAATTGACGTTATATCATTACATTTCCTCAATAGGTTGATTGTATTTCTATGAATTAATCTATTAAGGTATTAGATTGAACCTAGAATGAGTATTGCGTCATGTATCTTCCGATCATAAATTACTCCATGCTCGAATGAACAATTGTTCGAATTACCAAATTGCTGGAATGAACAAAATTGCTCGAATTGCACAGTTTTCGATTTTATAAAAGTTAGTTACTCATGAAGTGCAGCTGCAACTAACAATTCTGGTTTCGTTTTAGTAATTGAACATTAATCATTATATAAATGATTTTAATTATTACTCATTCTGTATAATGCTTTTTTGACCGTTTGTGTCATCTCGTATGTAACATGTAAATTGGAATCATGTGGTGAATCACTACTATTCATGTTTTTTTAATCGTAAAACCCGAAAATTTATATATTACTAGCCTATCTGTATGTGGCACCTCAATAGGTGAAATAACTCAAAGTTATGGCAGAGTTTAAATAAATCTACAAATTTTTGGGGGTTTTATGGTAAAAAAATGAACAGTACTGATTCACCATATGTTTAAGTGACCAGGCTGGGTGGCTGGAGTCAGTACTCTATGCCCGAAGTCTTTAGGGGACTTCCTAAATCCCCAATTGATGAAGAAGAAGACCAAATGAATACAATTCACGTTACATACGAGATGCCACAAACAGTCTAAAAAAAGATTATGCAGAATGAGTAATAATCAAAATCATTCAAAGAATGATTAATGATCAATTAATAAAAAGAAACAAGGATTGTTAGGTGCGGCTCCACTTCATGAACTAGATTATGTGCACTCGGTAGAGCGCATACCTTCGCCTCCGTTTTCACCCCTTCTCTCCCAAAATTAAGGAAACTGCTAACTGGATGATAACCAATCGTCCCACCAAGTTTCATGCAATATGGTAGAATACTTTTTGAGTTATAAATGACCTTGACCTTTGACCGGATCGCCTCCAAAATTCTAGTAGATCGTTCCTGGTCATTGACTAATTGTACCATCAAATTTCAGACAATTTGGTTAAATACTTTGAGTTACAAATGGCCTTGACCTTGATCTTTGACCCGATCACTCCCAAAATCTATCAAAATGGTTCCTGCAAATTGACCAATCGTTCCACAAAGTTTCATGCAATATGGTTCGATACTTTTTGAGTTATAAATGACCGTGAGCTTGACCTTTGACCGGCCGGGTCACTCCCAAAAGACTAGCAGCAGGTCACTGGACATGGACCAATCGTTTCACCAAATTTCAGGCAATTTGGTTGAACACTTTTTCAGTTAAATGAATAACAAGATGATAAACAAAATCCGATGAAAATATAACCTTCCGCAAGATTGCAAAGGTAATAACTGATTTCTATAAAATCGAAAACTGTGCAATTTTATAATTCGAGCAGTTTTGTTCATTTGAGCAATTTGATAATTCGAGCAATTGTTCATTCGAGCAATTGTCTTTCGAGCAATTGTTCTTTCGAGCAATTATTTTTCGAGCAATTGTTTTTCGAGCAATTGTTTTCAAGCAATTATCTTTCGAGCAATTGTTTTCGAGCAATTTACCTAGAACCAGATTTCATGATGATTCCTTGCGCTACTTGTACCAAAGATTTCATATACAAATGTTCTTTATATGCAACAACCATGCGGCTGTAATAGCCAAGGGTTAAGGATATTATATGACATTGGTAAAACCAAAGTTGTAGCAGCCGTTGAGGCAAAATCATATTGGTCTCTTAAAAAGCTCACTTTTGATGTTTAGAACAACTTGGGAGGACCAGTGCGTTGAGTTCTCTGTTAAATTGCTTCCGTTTGAAGCATTCTGCCTGTAACTTTCAGACTTTGCTCTTAGTTTATGCCTTTTGTAAGAATTTTCTGTAGAGAATAACTTGATCTCCAATTGCTGTCTACTATGAAACCTCTGCGTTTCTAACTTGAGTAGACGATGAGCGTGCTTACTGAAATAGTTTCTCGTCTTCTTTGATTCGGGAAATAAACCGGAGGAAAGAATCTGATGATCAAAAAAGAGCTTGTCGAACTGCAATAGGTTGGTCTTTTCTAGTTGATATTCTTTTAATTCTTATGAATTTCTCTTCCCATACTGCGGGAAAACTGTAGTATAGAACTTTCGCAAAACATGCTTCATAAATAAAAAGAAGAGCAAGCTGACCAATTGGATGGTTCACATATAGTGTGTTCTTTTCAGTCATGCGAGAGGCACTTTTATCACATGGGTGATTGATAGTCCTTATATCAACTGGTATGCAAACATTTGAAATTATCCATATGTTAAACGGAATTATGATACACGATAACTCGTTTAAGAAAAAATATCTCATAGGCCAATGGTTAATTAATCGATCTATTAATATTTAGAAGGAATAATTGGCGCTACCAAATTACCCTCGACTGAGGAGTAGCTATTAATTTCAATTGGTAGCCAGGTAAGTAGACTACGTTTGAATTCCGTCTGCACGACTTTTGAATTCAGTCTTGACGAGTTTTGAGTCTCGTATTAGACTATTTTTTGCATTATTGCGCCAAGACGTACTTTTTAATTACGTCTAGATAACTTTGAGTTATATTCAGACAAATTGTTATTTCCGTCTTTGAAAAACTTTCAAATTCCTTCTCTACGTACTTTAGAATTCAATTCAAGCGTCTTTAAAACCCGTCTAGACAACTTATGTATACTGACTAGTCGGCTTATGTATACCGTCTAGATGGTTTCGATTTCCGTCTATTTTCAAATTATGTCTAGATGATTTAGAATTTAGACTAGACTTAGTCTTGGAATTTAGTTTATTCTATACGATTTTAGAATTCCTTTTTGACGTATTGCTGAATTCCATTTAGAAGCATTTTGACCATCGTCTAGATAATATTTTTAATTCAATTTAGACGTAATTTTGAAAATTTTGTCTAAGTGACTTTAAATTGAGTCTAGATCATTTCCGATTCCATCTATATGACTTTCGAAATAAGTCTAGACAGACTTTGAAACCCGTCAATGTGAACTTTTGAATTCCGATTAGACGGTTTTTGAATTCAGTCAAGATGACTCTTGAATTTATTTCACACATAATTTGACTTTCGTCTAGACCATCCTTGAATTCAGTCTATATTACATTATAGATCCGCATAGACTTTAGAATTCATTTGGAGGTAGTTTTGAGTTCCGTCTATACGACTTTAGAATTCAGTCAATACGATTTTAGAATTCAGTCTAGACAATTTAAAATTCAGTCTAGACAATTTAAAATTCAGTCTAGACAATTTAAAATTCAGCATAGACGTAATTTGAATTTCTGAGAAGTACTCTGAATCCCGTCTACACCATTTGAAAATTTCGTTCAGACGACTATTGGATTTAGTTTACATGACTTAAGAATTCAGTCTACATGACTTAAGAATTCAGTCTACATGACTTAAGAATTCAGTCTACATGACTTAAGAATTCAGTCTAGATGACTTAAGAATTCAGTCTAGATGACTTAAGAATTCAGTCTAGATGACTTAAGAATTCAGTCTAGATGACTTAAGAATTCAGTCTAGATGACTTAAGAATTCAGTCTAGATGACTTAAGAATTCAGTCTAGATGACTTAAGAATTCAGTCTAGATGACTTAAGAATTCAGTCTAGATGACATGAATTCAGTCTAGATGACTTATGAATTCAGTCTAGATGACTTATGAATTCAGTCTAGATGACTTATGAATTCAGTCTAGATGACTTATGAATTCAGTTTAGATGACTTTTAAGAATTCAGTTTAGATGACTAAAGAATTCAGTCTAGAAAACTGAATAATTTAGTCTAGAAAACTAAAAAATTCAGTCTAGACATATTCTTGAATTCTGTCAGAAGACTTTAGAATTTAGACGAGTTTTTAATTTTGTGTAAACGTAAATCAGAATTTTTGCCAGATGACTTCTGTATTCTGCCTAGATGTGTTAGGAATTCCGTCAGATGACTTTAGAATTCAGATTAAACAATTTTAGAATTTCCATTGAATTTTTAATTCGGTCTAGACGACAATTGAATTCAATCTAATCTAGAGTTCAGACGTAGATTTTGAATTCCATCTAGATGTAGTAGGGAATTCCATCTAGATGTAGTAGGGAATTCCATCTAGATGTAGTAGGGAATTCCGTCTAGATGTAGTTAGGAATTCCGTCTAGATGTAGTTAGGAATTCCGTCTAGATGTAGTTGGGAATTCCGTCTAGATGTAGTTGGGAAATCCGTCTAGATGTAGTTGGGAATTCCGTCTAGATGTAGTTGGGAATTCCGTCTAGATGTAGTTGGGAATTCCGTCTAGATGTAGTTGGGAATTCCGTCTAGATGTAGTGAGAAATTCCATCTAGATGTAGCGGGAAACTCCGTCTAGATGTAGCGGGAAACTCCGTCTAGATGTAGCGGGAAACTCCGTCTAGATGTAGCGGGAAACTCCGTCTAGATGTAGCGGGAAACTCCGTCTAGATGTAGCGGGAAACTCCGTCTAGATGTAGCGGGAAACTCCGTCTAGATGTAGCGGGAAACTCCGTCTAGATGTAGCGGGAAACTCCGTCTAGATGTAGCGGGAAACTCCGTCTAGATGTAGCGGGAAACTCCGTCTAGACGTGCTTGAGAATTCCGTCTAGACGTGCTTGAGAATTCCGTCTAGAAGTGCTTGGGAATTCCATCTAGACGTGCTTGAGAATTTTGTCTTCCTAAGATAAAATAATTCCTTATGCCGGTGCTTAGGAATTCCGTCTAGACTTAGTTGGGAATTCCGTCTAGACTTAGTTGGGAATTCCGTCTAGACTTAGTTGGGAATTCCGTCTAGACTTAGTTGGGAATTCCGTCTAGACTTAGTTGGGAATTCCGTCTAGACTTAGTTGGGAATTCCGTCTAGACTTAGTTGGGAATTCCGTCTAGACTTAGTTGGGAATTCCGTCTAGACTTAGTTGGGAATTCCGTCTAGACTCAGTTGGGAATTCCGTCTAGACTTAGTTGGGAATTCCATCTAGACTTAGTTGGGAATTCTGTCAGAATACTTTTTTATTCCGTCTAGAATTTTTCTTTTAATTCCGTCTTGACGACTTTTGAATTCCGTCTTGACGACTTTTGAATTCCGTCTTGACGACTTTTGAATTCCGTCTTGACGACTTTTGAATTCCGTCTTGACGACTTTTGAATTCCGTCTTGACGACTTTTGAATTTCGTCTTGACGACTTTTGAATTCCGTCTTGACGACTTTTGAATTCCGTCTTGACGACTTTTGAATTCCGTCTTGACGACTTTTGAATTCCGTCTTGACGACTTTTGAATTCCGTCTTGACGACTTTTGAATTCCGTCTTGACGACTTTTGAATTCCGTCTTGACGACTTTTGAATTCCGTCTTGACGACTTTTGAATTCCGTCTTGACGACTTTTGAATTCCGTCTTGACGACTTTTGAATTCCGTCTTGACGACTTTTGAATTCCGTCTTGACGACTTTTGAATTCCGTCTTCACGACTTTTGAATTCCGTCTTCACGACTTTAGAATTCCGTCTTGACGACTTTTGAATTCCGTCTTGACGACTTGAATTCAGTCTTGACGACTTAAGACTTCAATCTAGACGACTTCTAAAAGTCACAACGTACTTTTGCCTTGCATAATGACGTATTTGCAATCGGAACTGTCATTGGCCGCTGTGACAGTGAGGCAGCACACAGACCACCAGACGGCCCCTTGTGCTAGATTCTGCGAAGTTTAGAAGGCAGGTGGTCACTTGTGAAAGATCAAAAGGTGATCTGGTGCTAAGTCCAGCCTGCATTGTCATAGGTGACCATGCTAAACTGTCACCAACTAGGATGTTGGATAGTTCGTCAAACTAGAATAGGTTGTAGGTAAGTGAGAACTTCATCTAAGGTTCCATCGTCATGTACTAGGTTTATTGCGTTCCATCGTCATGCACTAGGTTTATTGCGTTCCAAAGTCATGTACTAGCTTTATTGCGTTACACCGTAGTGTACTAGCTTTATTGCGTTACACCGTAGTGTACTAGCCTATTGCGATCCACCGTAGTGTACTAGCCTATTGCGTTACACCGTAGTGTACTAGCCTATTGCGTTCCACCGTAGTGTACTAGCCTATTGCGTTCCACCGTAGTGTACTAGCCTATTGCGTTCCACCGTAGTGTACTAGCCTATTGCGTTCCACCGTAGTGTACTAGCTTATTGCGTTCCACCGTAGTGTACTAGCCTATTGCGTTCCACCGTAGTGTACTAGCCTATTGCGTTCCACCGTAGTGTATTAGCCTATTGCGTTCCACCGTAGTGTACTAGCCTATTGCGTTCCACCGTAGTGTACTAGCCTATTGCGTTCCACCGTAGTGTACTAGCCTATTGCGTTCCACCGTAGTGTACTAGCCTATTGCGTTCCACCGTAGTGTACTAGCTTATTGCGTTCCACCGAAGTGTACTAGCATTGTATTTACAAAGTTAATCCACCATTAGTTCTGATAAGTCCTAGTCACAAAGAGAAGTAAGCCACTTGTTGCGCAGCCTAATATCAAACCCTAGTTGGCAGGTAGTTAGGTACCAGAATTTAATATTTAGTACCTACTACCTATCTAGGGTTGAGAATAATTGACATAGACCGAAATATTGTGAACAGACAGCATCGAGTATATAATTAATAACAGATGCTTTTTAAGTAGCACTTAATTAAACATTTTAGAAACTAAATCAGAACTTTAAACGTTAGGAACTTTTTAGTTTAATCGTACTTGAAATTCCGTTTAAACGTACTACCATAAGTTAATAAACCATCTTGATGGCTAAAACTTATTCATAAATAGAGG
The DNA here is from genome assembly GCA_947561585.1 of Caprella mutica. Taxonomy (NCBI): domain Eukaryota; kingdom Metazoa; phylum Arthropoda; class Malacostraca; order Amphipoda; family Caprellidae; genus Caprella; species Caprella mutica. The sequence goes on along the minus strand of CANNZV010002599.1, from coordinate 24,386 downwards.
AAAAACTCAATAAAGAGCAAGTTTATTATGGAATTAAAACTCTAGCCAGTGAATAAACAATCATGGATAAAAAAGTATCCAAGATGAACTCACTTGCCGAAGTAATGCGCAGTTAAACACTGGCGAGAGTCTGGCTTGAACAACCTCACAGTGCGAGTTCAAAAGCCGTTATGAGATCAGGCGGCTAAAGGTGCGTTCCCGTGCTGAAGAACTCGAAGGACGTCCCTCAGTTCTACGAGAACCAACCGTACCCGTGACGAAGAACGTTCGTCAAGTTCGTGGAACTCGACGACACGGTAGATAGTACGTCGAGCTGTCCCTCTTGGCAGCCGTGACGTCACAAACGTAAACAAACAAACGAAAAGGGCGGGAGTAACACCCGTTCTTATTTGTAAATTAATAAAATTGATAATTAACATAATAGTACATGTTTTGAGATTAATTGATAATTAATTAAACGGTTTAAACCCATCAAACAAAATTAGTGATTGTTAATCCCTAATTAATTAATGATATTAATTCCTAAACCACGGAATCGTACACATTGAAGTAGTTGCACGGGAACGCTATCCGAGGGACCGTACTTCGTACCTTGAAGGAACGTTCTTCGAGTTCTTCAGCACGGGAACGCACCATTACATAGTCGTTCCGAGCCGTGACAATAATGTTATCTTCTCAGTGTAGTTTTAAGCCCGGTTCGCACTATCATGCAGAATGCCATTCAGCATGAAACAGTTGCATAATAGGCGTTCAGCCTAGTCATTCAAATAGATTTCGTCGTGACAGTAGAATGTCTCTGTGTGACTGTGTCATCAAAATACGATTTCATTATCCTTAATAATATATAATAAAAGAGGAAAAAGTTTTCTCAGCAAAAAATATCAAAAAATTAAAGTAGGAATTTATAGCTGGGGAACAAAATTCGTATACAAATTTGAATTTTATATTTAAAAAATTTAATTCACTTACAAATTGATTTCTATATATGTTTCGAGTAAACCACTTTTTTTATTTTATTACAATAATCAATATATTGAACTTTTCACAAGCATTTGTGGTTCTATATATAAAAATAAATTCTAATTTTATCTATTTTAGAGCTGCTTATCCATTCTTGTGCAAATAAATAACATTTTGACTGAGTTCTATGCGTGTGTAGGATACAAGCTCCGCACCCTTGCTCACTGGATTTCCTTCATTCATCATGCCGCGTGATCATGCAGCATGTCATGCAAAAAAGGGGTTCACACGATCATGCCTTCTGATATGCAGTAGGATCATGCCAAAGGTTGCCAAAAATATTTCCCTGAATGTACCAGATCAGATATTAAAAATGTACCAGATTTGAATTATTTTCTAAAAAAAGTACCAACAAATTCCACGTTTCAGAGGATTGAAACTGCAAGCCAATTTTTGAGCCAAATTTTCACCAAAATTCAGAACAAAGCAAATTTTGACTGTTTTTTGAAGATTGCAAGCCAAAATTAACGAAGGTATTAATTACTCATATAAGCCAATTACATATATCTGTGATTTGACCACTTGAAATGTAAGCCAATTAATTGGCTTTAACTGACATATACTGTATAACATGAAACAAATTCAATATCTTCTAAAATCAAACGTAAACCGTGAAAATCTGCTACAGTACTGAAAAATGTGGTAAAAAGTGCTAATTTGGTACTTATACAAAAATGAGGGATAAAAAGTACCAAATTCGGTACAATAGTATCAGGTTCGGCACGCCTGATCATGCTTGCTCTATCATGCATGCATGATCGTGCGAACCGGGCTTTAGAAACGAGGGTGAGTACACGCGTAGGCGTCGCTCTCAGACCTGACTGAGTAACGGTTCCCGTCGGTCCCGTTAGCAAATGTCAGTGTTATTTCAGTCATGAGGTGGAGTGGACGCACCTTGCGCATGCTCCGCCTAACGCTTCTTTAAGTCACTAACATTGCATCTGTTGCTTAAATATTTATAAATCAATCTTCTTACATCAATTAAATGCCACAAGATAAATAATTATCAAGCAAAATGATCAAATACCTAAAGTATTTTGCTGAGTAGTGTGCAAGTACACATCAACTGTTTACTAGGGTAAATTCCGAATTATCGGTCAGTACTACATTTTCGGTCGTGTAAGTAAACATAATATTAAAAGTATTATTATTACAGAGTGCTAGGCACTACTTCTGCAAAACCGGGCTGGTTGTTTTTACTCAACCAATCCTAGTGAAATAATTATTTTTATATTGTTTCATCTTATATGACCGAAAATGTGGAACTGACCGATAATTAAGTACTTACCTACCCTACTACAAGCCTGAGTTTTCGAAGAATAGAAACTCTACAATTATTTAATAAATAAATATTATTTTTACTTTGTACCTCAGATCACCTCCTTGAATAAATATTTTTATTTGTAAAGAGTTAAATAAACTTGATTAAAGTAATATTCCTCAAAAGTATTTAATGTAATATTGTACGCCAAGGAAGCTCATTTGACTGACGCGCAGAGAGACAAGGAAGCTCTCTTGACTGATGCGCAGAGTGACGTAATGTGACGTCACTAAGGTGCTAACACGATGGTCACGCTAATACGTTGTTGGTTAGTCGTTACACCCCATAGTAAACAGAATAGTACAGTACCCCAGTTACATGTATTATTCAAATTTATTCTGGGTAGGCTGTGACGTCATGAATGTAAACAAGAGTTCACGTCATAGTAAACAGAATTGCTGTGGGTCACGTGGAATAGAGAATTAAGATGGCGGCCAACGCGACCAATCTGACTAATGATCTAATTATCTTGAATAAATCGTCTTCTTCAAGACTAAAAATTTGTTACTATTTTGGGTGTAAAAAGACCAGTAGCAATTTCATCAACAGTCATTTTTTAATTTTCGTCCGTATGACTATAGAGATTGGATAATAGCATGCGGTAATGTGGAACGGTATTTAACAAAAGTTGGGTGTGTTGCAGCCATCTTTTGTGTTTGTACTGTACGTACAAACGTACGCACCATTGTTGACATGTGACGTCACAGCCTACCGGGACAAGCGTAATATCCCCCCTATAGCTCTGGGATACTATATATTCTCTGTACTGTGTTACACCCCTTCCTCCTACTAGTACTTCCATGAATGAGATGTGGTTTTCCCGCGAAAGCCTTTTATAGCTTGCTAACGAATGGAGTAATTTATGATCGGAAGATACATGTATAGAAATATGCATTTCCATTATTTTTAATAAAAATAGATATTTATTATAAGATATAAATTAATTTAAAAGAATGTCCCCACAAAATTTGTATTGTCTCTGCCTTCGTTCTCACAGTGTTGGAACATCTTTATCTACCTGTGAGAGCGAAGACAAATAATTAATCAGTCTTCCCCAGTGTCTCTCAGTGCATTCCAGTGTCTACTGGTGTCGTGAAGTCTCTCCAGGGTTTTTACAAATAGTACTACCACACCGATGCAGCGAACATTAGGGTCACTGGATGCATTTCCGGCAGCTAACTGAGGCTGAACCGAGAACGGCGATCTACACTGGACCTACGCAAACATTTCTTTCTTGGAAACCACTATTAATTGAAATGATGGACTAAGGACGCCCCCGGGGGATGAGCGGACTGCACTGGACAGCCTAGATGGAGGTTAAGGCAGCTGGATAATAGCATGATGGCCATTAACACAGTGAGTTCGTTGTGTAGGGGCAACAGAATTTTGTGGGCCGTTAGGTAAAATTTTTGCATAAGAATTTTAAAGCCTCTAGATCCCAAATTTAAGAAACTTACAATTTTAAAATCTTTCAGCTTTTAAAAGAAAGTTAAACTATTGCTATATTAAAAATTGAGTTAAAAATTAAATAAATATTAAATTAAATAAATATTAAATTAAATAAATATTAAAAATTAGTAAATATTAACAATTAGTAAATATTATAAATTCTTGTTAAAAGCAATGTTTATTTAAGTGGCTAATTTTTTCTCTTAGGTCAGTTCGCTGTTTTTTCCTTGGTCGCTGAACTTCTTATGAGAACTGGCTGTAGAGTGAAAGAAGTTTTGGTAATAATCTTTAGGTAGAACATGATTTGAAATAATTCTGTTTGTCTTTCAGTTCTACCTATAAGTAACCGAATGCTTTATCTTTGCAGTGACTGATTGCAGCTGGATCGCTTCTGTTCCATGATGTTGGGGCGTCTCAGTCTAGTCTTCACTCCTAGATAACATTTAGTCTATTTAAAATTTTGACGTTAAATCTTGTGAAATTTGTTAAATAGTAATTAATTAAATATAGTTCTATAATGAAATAAAATTTTCTTTAAAAATCCCTATTTTAAAAGAATGTTAAATAATTTTTTGTCAATTAAATCATTTAAAAATTTAAAGATTCAAATGATCACTAAACTAGATCAAGCAAGATTAAATTCAGATATTTTGAACATTTTTTGTACAATACATGACGCAATACTCACTCTAGGTTCTATCTAATACCTTAATAGATTAATTCATAGAAATACAATCAACCTATTGAGGAAATGTAATGAGATAACGTCAATTATCAATAAAAGTAATACATTATGTAATTAATACGTCAAATTAAGATGTAAACAATGCAAAATGGGGAAATTGCACTAGTCCAACGGCATAAGGAATTATTTTATCTTAGGACTACGTATTACTAATAAATAAAGATGTATACCAAGTACAATATTGGAGAGAAACGGACTATTCCCCGCCTGGACTTTTCCCCGCTTGGACTTTTCCCCTCTTGGACTTTTCCCCTCTTGGACTTTTCCCCTCTTGGACTTTTCCCCTCTTGGACTTTTCCCCTCTTGGACTTTTCCCCGCCAGACTTTTCCCCGTCTAATTTTCTTATAAATTTTAAACTCTTGAAGACAATTTATCATTTAGATTTTTTTAATTGTTGTGAAATTGATAATTAGTTTTGATTGGAGAATTTTAGAGAAAATGAACTACTTTATATCTAAATTGTCCTCAAATCTGACTACTTGAAAAGTCTTGATTTAAGGATTTCTACACTCTAACTTACAACCCTTAGAATTGCCATAATGTTTGAACTTTGTAGCATATTTTTATTATATGCAAAGGTACGAAGGTACATTTTAAAATAAAAACAACCAATATGGACATATATGGAAATCAAAGCTAAAAATAAGACTGTATTATTGTGTAAGTCTGTTAATAAAATGTGTCTTCTATTGATAAATGGTTTGTTTTTATCGAAATTATATTTTAATAGCCCAAAATACTATTATTTTATTCAGCGGGGAATAGTCCAGGCGGGAAAAGTCCGGCGGGGAATAGTCCGGCAGGGAATGGTCCGGCGGGGAAAAGTCCTAGTGCCAATATTGGAACATCCGAATATACTATTAGTGATGTCAAACAAAATATTTAACTTCGTTTTTAAATAAAAATGTGCTGTTATTCAGTTAAATGTGCATTTTCATGGAAATTAACTTACATAAAATTGTTTTTTTATCACGTTTTACACTCAATTCACTTATAATATTAACCTAATAATACTTATAATATTTGAGAGTACATTATGCGACGTCATTTGTTTACACAGTTTCTGAAGAATGGATCAAGATTCAAGTTCACACACAGTCAATGAATTCGAAACTTAGGCATACTTCTCTATTTATTAAATAAGAAAGTCTAGTTCGGTGAAAATTATATAGAAAAGGTGTGCGATGCGTTTGCTAGCGCTTCAGTTCGAGTTACTTGCGACAGTAAGTCATGAAATGTTTTTTTCTCTACCAGAAGATTTACCCATCCCAATGGAATGAGAGATAACTCTCAAAAAAATTTATGAATTATTATGAGTGATTTCACAAAATTTATTTCACCCGACATTTTGGCAGCTTCAAAGGAAGTATTCGATGCTCAATGTTGGTAGTTTATAAGATTTAACAATTTCAGCAGATCGGAAAGTTAAAAATTTGATAAAATTTATCACTTGGTTTGAGTAGCTTTGAAGAAAAGTTAGAAAACTCTAAAGATCTTTTTTCTTTCTTTTCTTTAGCAGAATTAAGTGGAGAGAAATCAGGTTTCTGGTTTGGTGAAATCTTTTGCATTTAAAGCTCCAGTCCATTCGATAATACTATTCATTTTTATAAATTCAATCTATGGTTAAACATTTTCTATGCGAGTTTGATATAAATCACTATGTATAATTATTTCTTTGTGCCTGGATTGCCCTTAATAATAGCTAATCTATTAATGAGGCCCATTCTCAGCCATTGCCTTTTCCTCTTGGAACTAGCTAAGCCTTACCCTACTTGGAGTCTGAGGTTACTTGGTAGTTAGCTACTCCTTTGAAAGAAGCACCAGTGAAAACTTTGAGGGTTTGCCCACAGTACAGAGAATATATAGTATCCCAGAGCTATAGGGGGGATATTACGCGTGTCCCGGTAGGCTGTGACGTCACATGTCAACAATGGTACGTACGTTTGTACGTACAGTACAAACACAAAAGATGGCTGCAACACACCCAACTTTTGTTAAATAACGTTTTCGGTGATATTTTTTTAATTCCACATTACCGCATGCTATTATCCAATCTTTATAGTCATACGGACGAAAATTAGAAAATGACTGTTGATGAAATTGCTACTGGTCTTTTTACACCCAAAATAGTAACAAATTTTTAGTCTTGAAGAAGATGATTTATTCAAGATAATTAGATCATTAGTCAGATCGGTCGCGTTGGCGGCCATCTTAATTCTCTATTCCACGTGACCCACAGCAATTCTGTTTACTATGACGTGACCTCTTGTTTACATACATGACGTCACAGCCTACCGAGAATAAATTTGAATAATACATGTAACTGGGGTACTATACTATTCTATGTACTGTGGTTTGCCTCTTATCATTTCTAAACATTTTACTTCTCCTTTACTGGTTGTGAATGAAAAAGAGACATAGAGAGTAAGACAGTTTTAACATCTTAACTCTGATATCTCACATCTCTTCTAGCATTAAATGTATTGCCTGTATGTTAGCATATTATATTTTACAACCACTAAATGCAGGGTACAGCAATTAGAGCTAAAACTGAAATAATAGTAGCAGTAGTATTTGAAGAATATTCACCATGATGTTTCAGCTAATTCTATTTCGCATCGTACTCTTGTTATCTTTTATTACTCAATGCTCTTCACTAATAAGAGCCGAGTACTTTCTCACCAGCATGTTCATGAGTCCTGTAGGTACAGTGCACGTCTGTACGTTTTTCACATACTTCACGTGTTTCTCCTGCACGAGAACAAGCAGCAACATTCCCACGAGTCTCACACAGGCCACTTCACGGTACTTGGCAGCAGGGTGCACCCCTACGGTAACGGCAAACCTGAAACAAAACTGGGGTGAATGGTAATACAGCTAGTCACAGAAAAAAGTTATGCAAAAAAGGGACTTCAGCTTTTCCTTATGGATATCATAAGTTCAGAGTTATCAAACGATTTCACATTTTCGATTGAAATGTGAAATTGTTTTATAACTTGGAACTTCCCTAACGACAATAAGAACCTTCAATTAGAACTAACTTCAGAAGTACCATTTCAATAGAGAAATACCCGGTTATTGTCATAAAATATACAAGTACACGGTTCAACAAACATGGGCTGTCAGGAGAATAATTGGAAAGAACGTGGTAAGATAGTTCTGAAGTTTGAGGAAGAGCTCTTACCCTCCCTCCCTCAGAGCTATCAGGTCCATTCCAAAAGTACAGTCATCATTAGGGTTGTGACTTTGCATATCTTGCATATTGGTGAAATAATGCATATGCATATAAAAAAAGCATATGCAAATCTTGAAATGCATATGCAAATCTTGAAATGCATATGCAAATCTTGAAATGCATATGCAAATCTTGAAATGCATATGCAAATAGAAAATGCATATGCAAAATATATTCAAATAGTAAAATTAATATGCATATAGAAAATGGTTATTAAAATAAACTTCTACATAAAAAATGATAAAGTTATACATAAATAAATGAAAAACATCAAGCGAATGAATAAAAGCTAGATTTTTATTCTACTTCAGAAATTTAGATTATTATAGGGTAGGTTATAACGAGGTGGGAATTTGGTTGAACTCTGCTTCTTAATATTCCAATATTTATCAGAGTGAAAACGTCACAAACTTCTACAGAGCATAGAAATAATGAACGTAAGTCTTGCGTTCATAGATTGAACATTGTACATTCTCAGTAATACCATTAGCAATAGAGAAAATTGAGGCGCTAGGCAGGTCAATAAAGTGATCACAAAGATAAAATTTGAAATCTTCTCAAGAATATTTATGATAAGATATTCTAAAGCTTATATTAATAATCAATATTATCCAAAAAGAAAGTATATTTTAACATAAGAGAAATAAATTCAATTCTGACAGGAGAATCTGCACTAGGCAATCTACATGAAATGATAAAATAACTTGGCCCATCAAATATGGCAAGTCTTTTATACAAACCTCTAGTTTGATGTGATTCAGAGGGGGTATTTTCTCCCCTCCTCTGATAATAGGATGAAATTTTACTTTGAAAACTTAAATTATACAGTAATAATAAAATTTAATTTACTGATAGACTGATTCTCCTATTTTCTAAACTAGTATTTATATTCAATTATATATACAGGTAAAGCTCGTATGTTTGGTATGTATGTACCTGAAAAAGAGGTCGCTATACTGATCTCGTCGTGGACGTTATACGAGTTGATCAATATACAGGGTGGGGCGTAAGTTTGGAAGCAATTTTTCAAACATTAATATAATTCTTAAAAATAAGTTCCTAAGTAGGTGATAGGGTTTGAACTATAGTAGAGACACTACATTATGATGTGGCAGTGTTATTTTTTACAAAAATTTAGTCAATTCAAAAATGTCAGACAAAAGAGAAGCCATTATTGCTCTACACCGTGCCGGGAAGTCAGATTCCGTCATTTCAAAGACTCTCAATAGCGAGATCGACTGTTTGGAAGTGTGTGAAGCGTTTTAATGAGAGAGGAGACTTGACTGATCGTCCAAGAAGTGGTAGACCACGCTCACAACGCACCAAACAACTGATAAAATGTGCCCGAGAGAAGATCAGGAGGAACCCAAAAAGGTCAATACGATTGTTAGCCAAAACAGCTAATGTGAGTCCCAGAACAATGAGAAGAGTTGTCAAAGAAGACCTAAAGATGTCCTCTTTCACCCTCCAAAAGAGACAGACTCTGTCAGAAGCTGTAAAGAAAAAGAGATTGGAGAGAAGCAAAGCACTTCTGAGAGAATTGAAGTCTGGCACGGCTGGTGAAATTGTTTGGTCTGACGAAAAAAATTTCACAGTGGAAATGGCTCACAACCGGAGGAATGACAGAATAATTGGTAAAAGTGCAAAAGACATCCCATACAACCAAAAAACTGTCCACAGAACCATGAAACCTGCTTCAGTAATGGTTTGGGCTGCCGTTTCAGAAACTTTGAGATCTCCTTTAATTTTTGTGAAACAAGGCGCCAAAATCAATGCTAAATGTTATATTAAGAGTATTTTGACGCCAATGTTGGAGTTAGCTAAGGATCACTTCGGTAATGACACTCTATGGACATTTCAGCAAGACGGCGCGACTTCACATACTGCAAATGTCACTCAAAACTGGTGCCATGACCATCTTCCACGGTTTTGGTCCAAAGAAATGTGGCCTCCCTGCTCCCCAAATGTTAATCCTATGGACTTTTCGGTATGGTCCATTCTTGAATGAAAGGCCTGTGGTAAATTCCATCGCAGTGTGGATGATTTAAAGCGTTCGCTCCAGAGATCTTGGAAGGAAATTTCACAAGAACAGTTGCGTGCCGCAGTAGGAGGAGTTCGGAGGAGATTTGAGGCTGTTATTAAAAACAAGGGGGGACATTTTGAATAAATTCATGATTTTTGAATTCTTAAAACCCTTATGTAATAATACATAACTGTAAATTATTAAATATATTTTTCGTTGGATTATAATATGCACTTTCATTTGCTCCCAAACTTACGCCCCACCCTGTATACCTTGGAGTTGATAAATAGTTCAGTTGGGGATTTAAACTTTGTAAGTTTTCTTTAACAGCATTTCAAAGAAACGATAATGAAGGTAAACAATCTCAGATTATGTAATAATATTTATATAACCTACTGAAATAAATGTACGAAATAATAAGATAGGTATAACTGCCGCTTAAAGTACTATAGAATAAGATAAAAAAGGTAATAATTTTAACTTCACTTACATAGACATCTATGTACCTAGTTAAATGTAAACTAATATGAATAGCATAATTTATAATCGTCAATTAAACCAACAAAAATATAAAAGTAACTAATTTAATTTCTTGATTATTACTTTTTGTTTGGTTTAAATAAATGAAATTTATATTACTATTTAATGGTGGCCTGTCAATTTATCCCCGGACATTTGATCCCCATACCATTTGATCCTCGGTCATTTGATTCCCGGTCATATTTTTTGTTTGCTCATATATTTAGCATACAATAATTTATTACGATCTTAAAAATTGCAATTTACTATTTAAATAATAAATAAAACTTGTGAAAAAATTTGACATCTACTATTTATATAATAAATTTTATATATAATGAAAAATAACAGAATTCAAACAGCTAGGAATTATTATCGCAACAAATTATTATTTCTATTTACAAATAATTTACACTTACAACTAGGCAGAAAACATATTACAGGTGATAGGAAATATTAACCAACTCTTGCAAGCTAAAGTTAGGTATATTCACTTCGCAAGCTAAGTGAATATACCTAACTTTCAGTTAAGCTGTTTTCTCCGTAACTATTACAAACATTATGATCATGTAGATGGGATAGATTGAAAATCATTTTATGGTGAAGAGTATACCTAAGTTATTTTACCATAAAATTATTTTTGCTCTTTCCCACCTGCATGATGATAATAATTGTAATAGTTATGGCAAAGAAGTTTAACTAAAAAATACCGATAAAATTGTCAAAAGTTTTTCCTCAATTAGCTCATATACCAGGAGAAATAATTACGAGACATGCTCCTGATTTATTTGACTGTTCATATGTGCTATAGTTATAATAAGTGTGGGTAGCTATACCGGTATATTTGATTTTACCATTCAATATTTTATAATGTAAATTTGAAAACATATGTACAGTACTGTTACTTATTTGAATAAAAAATATTTCATTTCTTGTTAGCTGTTTTGGATCTTGTTAAGATCATGCACCCGAGTTAAAAGCTTGTTAAGATCATGGACCCGAGTTAAAAGCTTGTTAAGATCATGCACCCGAGTTAAAAGCTTGTTAAGATCATGCACCCGAGTTAAAAGCTTGTTAAGATCATGCACCCGAGTTAAAAGCTTGTTAAGATCATGGACCCGAGTTAAAAGCTTGTTAAGATCATGCACCCGAGTTAAAAGCTTGTTAAGATCATGCACCCGAGTTAAAAGCTTGTTAAGATCATGCACCCGAGTTAAAAGCTTGTTAAGATAATGCACCCGAGTTAAAAGCTTGTTAAGATCATGCATCCGAGTTAAAAGCTTGTTAAGATCATGCACCCGAGTTAAAAGCTTGTTAAGATCATGCACCCGAGTTAAAAGCTTGTTAAGATCATGCACCCGAGTTAAAAGCTTGTTAAGATCATGCACCCGAGTTAAAAGCTTGTTAAGATCATGCACCCGAGTTAAAAGCTTGTTAAGATCATGCACCCGAGTTAAAAGCTTGTTAAGATCATGGACCCGAGTTAAAAGCTTGTTAAGATCATGCACCCGAGTTAAAAGCTTGTTAAGATCATGCACCCGAATTAAAAGCTTGTTAAGATCATGCACCCGAGTTAAAAGCTTGTTAAGATCATGCAACCGAGTTAAAAGCTTGTTAAGATCATGCACCCCAGTAAAAAGCTCGCACCCGAGAGTGCAGTGCCTCTGTGCCTGTATCTGTTATACAACAATGGGTCTTATATATTGGAGCTAATATCATCATTTCTACCTTTCAAAGATGGCTCACAAAGTATTTCAAGAAATAGTTCTTCCCCGTATGAACAGCGATTCAGCTACAGTCATAATAAATCATTATTGTTCGCATTTGTTTTATCATTTTTTTTAATAGATTATAATATTCAAAAAAATGTTTAATTACTCCTATTATTCATTCATTTAATCCCAATAAAAAGATTGTAAAAATCAAGCACCCCAATAACATCTGGGGTGCATGATCTTTACATGATCCGCTGTTTTTACCTATATTACGTGTTTCTTTAAAAAAAACTTCATCGACTGTAAGGTGCAAATTTCTATTATATGTTAAATAATTAATATATTCACATACAATGAATGAATAGTGGGTGAATAAATGGAAAATATGACTGGGACCGGGGATCAAATGACCGGAGATCTTTTGACCTGGGATCAATTGACCTAGACCCCTATATAATATAGAATAGTTACACCTCTTTTCAATTTCTATGGAACTTTTCTAATCAAAGAAAACGTGGAGGAAAAGGTTAACAATATATTAATTACTGAAAGAAAAAATTACTGAAAAACAATAAGTTAAGTGTTGATACAATCAATCAATGTTTGACTAAATACTAGGAAAACTAATAAAATATTTGTTGGACTATATTATTTAAAGAGGCTGTTATAGCAAAGATATTAGCTATACTACAATTTTGAACTTTTTTAGTGGGTGACCGTTTAGAGATCGTCCGCTGTACGAGCTTTACCTCTATGCAAGATGCTTCATATTTATAACTTGTTAAATGTACTTGGAAGAAGACTTTATAAGAAGTGTTTCAATATATTGAAATAATCGTCAATTGGAAGATATTAACTTCCATTCTACCTCCCAGTTTTTTAATATTTTTTACAATTGATAAGAAAATATTTGGTGAAAAATACATGGGCTTCTAAGTAACAGCCTATTTAGAGAAATCCATGGAAATCTAGATAGTCTACGTAACTGAAATACGTGTAATGTTTTTTTATTGATAATTTGCTTCATAGATTTTGCATATGCGTTTTATAAAATGCATATGCGATTCAATGAAATGCATATTTCAAGCGAATATGCACTACATTTTTATGTGCATACACTGCATAATATGCAGTGCATATTGTCACAACCCTAGTCATCACATTGAACAGTTTTTAAGAGATTGTATTAGATTAGCAATTAGAAACTGTATGTAGTTAATTATCAACATTGAACATCATTGAGAAACGAACATTTATGTCAGAGTTAGTAAATAAATATACAGATATATTAATGTTGAAATTATAGTTCATAACATTCATATAGCTAACTATATTCTGATCTTTTTATAGTCAAGTAAATTTAGAAAATGTGAGAAGTTTATATAAGAGTATATATAGTTGACAAACTGTAATGGTGGATCATTGTCGAGTGTATTAAAATATAGCTTTTCACTAGAATTATTATAGCTAGCTACTTCATAATGTATATTGTCGAGAAATTAGCTACAATATTTATGACTGATGTCCAATGTTGAAAATAATGAACATTAGTTAAACGTAATTAATCCACTCTTATTTGAAAAAATTTGTCAAAGTTTGTAAGGATGACATAAACAAGAAAGATAAATTCATCTGTGGATGAAAATAATAATAATTAATTTTTTTAAATTTTATAGGGTATTTTTAAAGTCAGCTTTGACTAAAATAAGCTGTGACTTTGTCACATTTAAAGTTGAATAAGCTTTATTTATGATATCCCTTCAAGAAAAGGAAGCTAAAGGGCCGTACACACGTAGGTTGTGTACGGCCCATAATGGTTAAGGTTTAGAAATGGTAAAATGATAGTCATAAGATAGCAACTGAGTCACTTCACTACCTCCACTCGTCTTCTCTAGGAGAGGCCTGGAAGATGTAAGCCTCAGTCGCCAGGTCCAACTCCTGGAATCCCAGGGCGTAGACATCTGGTGGGTTGTGGTCCCTTGAGAGGTAGTCCTTCAGCCCCACACTGGGGGCTACACCATTCACATTCCATGTACCAACGAAAATACTGGGGAGAAACAATAACAATTAGTGATGGCAAAGGTATACCTTCACCCGTTAGAAGTGCTCTCTAACCGAGATGTGATATCAGCTCTCTCAGTTCTAACATACAGTGAAAGAAATAAGTAACATGCTTAGCAAGTTATGACTAGAAATTTAAATCATCAAATAAACTGTCTTGCTATTTATTAGTTAACTAATTAGAGCGTTATTGTCACTACATCTTTTAAGCCATTGCCTGCATATTTGTGAGACTCAATTTAACTTAGCTATTGCACTCACTTTAGCTGCTCATTATGAGTGTACTGACTTTCTCTCAGTGACATCTGGTGGTGAGCATGACTCTCCCTGGAGATGGGGTTGATGTCCTGTGAAGAAAAGAGTCACAGTTACCCAGCAATGGTGAGCAGAGCTAGAGTTACCCAGCAATGGTGAGCAGAGCTAGAGTTACCCAGCAATGGTGAGCAGAGCTAGAGTTACCCAGCAATGGTGAGCAGAGCTATAGTTACCCAGCAATGGTGAGCAGAGCTAGAGTTACCCAGCAATGGTGAGCAGAGCTAGAGTTACCCAGCAATGGTGAGCAGAGCTAGAGTTACCCAGCAATGGTGAGCAGAGCTATAGTTACCCAGCAATGGTGAGCAGAGCTAGAGTTACCCAGCAATGGTGAACAGAGCTAGAGTTACCCAGCAATGGTGAACAGAGCTAGAGTTACCCAGCAATGGTGAACAGAGCTAGAGTTACCCAGCAATGGTAAACAGAGCTAGAGTTACCCAGCAATGGTGAGCAGAGCTATAGTTACCCAGCAATGGTGAACAGAGCTAGAGTTACCCAGCAATGGTGAACAGAGCTAGAGTTACCCAGCAATGGTGAACAGAGCTAGAGTTACCCAGCAATGGTGAACAGAGCTAGAGTTACCCAGCAATGGTGAACAGAGCTATAGTTACCCAGCAATGGTGAGCAGAGCTATAGTTACCCAGCAATGGTGAGCAGAGCTATAGTTACCCAGCAATGGTGAGCAGAGCTATAGTTACCCAGCAATGGTGAGCAGAGCTATAGTTACCCAGCAATGGTGAGCAGAGCTATAGTTACCCAGCAATGGTGAGCAGAGCTATAGTTACCCAGCAATGGTGAGCAGAGCTATAGTTACCCAGCAATGGTGAGCAGAGCTATAGTTACCCAGCAATGGTGAGCAGAGCTAGAGTTATCCAGCAATGGTGAGCAGAGTTTGAGTTATCCAGCAATGGTGAGCAGAGCTAGAGTTACCCAGCAATGGTGAACAGAGCTAGAGTTACCCAGCAATGGTGAACAGAGCTAGAGTTACCCAGCAATGGTGAACAGAGCTAGAGTTACCCAGCAATGGTGAACAGAGCTAGAGTTACCCAGCATCTCCTCTTCTATTTAAATGTTACAATGACTTCCAAAGAAGAGTGTGTCATGCAAATGAAAGCGTATGTTCAGTAACTGAATTTGATTTTAATTTTCCGAGTAGATCAATTATTCCATTTCTTTTGCCTATCATTTTCAAATTATCACAAATCTATCACGAAAACATATATTGTGAACAAAACTGATACAAGAAATTAGAAACATTCTTTCGAAGAACTTATGAATATTGCATTTAATACCTTCTTCAGTGAAATAAGGTTCCACCAAGTGGTGAGTCAGTGGCTTACATTTTAACTCATTTTTGGAGGACGCTTTGGGTGTAACCTATGGGTTCAGTTCTTATCGTGACATGATGAGGGGAGGTGTATTGTAATGAGCGGTCGCGCGACAAAACTTTTTATTTTTTTTTCTTACAATTTTTGCAGCTGAAATTCTTGAGAAGTATTATAATTTTGCAATTAAAACAAATTTTAATGAATTTCATTATGAGTATATAATACTATATCGCATAACGTCACACAGCAGAATAGTTATAAATATATACACATAGTGAGTTGCTCTTAAAGAACTGCAATTCAAAATGGACATTTTTCTCACAATGCATTTCAGGCATAATTTTTATTAAAAAATAAATATTATTTGAATACCTAACTTATTATTAATATAGCAGAAATGCAACATTTATGTATAACACTATAGCTTTAATTTAACTCCCGTTACCATTATTTAAGTCTACTATAGCTAGATGTAAAAATTAATTTCTCAATATTGTTTCGATCTCAAAAAACTTAAAAATATATAACGTGTGTTATTGTAAGGAAGACAGTAGTGGGTAATATTATTATAATTAACATATATTATTATAATCAACAGAGATTAATATATATCAATTTGTCAATGTTCAAAGTTACCACTACCTGTGTTTAAATAATATAGCGTGTACGCCGTGTAGGATAGTAACTCATAACATCTTGCGATTGAAGTGTTACTACTTAAAACTAATTAGATAACATTCATTGGACCAGGCCATGACGATATTTCATATGGGTATAGTTGTGAATAAAGATACATGTAAAGAGAGATCAGTAAACCCCTCGCAATTCATATACACATGACGGAGCGAACACACCTCCACCCATTGCATCACTCTGGGAGCTGAAGAAATTGGGTGCATTAAGACCATCCCGGTATCACTGAACAGCTCACTCTCTCTAATTATATGAATATATACTCTCAGGGTTACACTCACATAGAATTTAGTGCTAGAGTTAGAGTCTATGCTGCAAGTGTCTGTGTCTACTTTGAGCTGACTGATGTCATCAGTAGAGAGGGTCACTGGGGAGCCTTTGGAGAGAATGGCGCTGTCTAGGGAGGAGGGGCCTGAGAGAACACCATCTCCTGGGGAAACAAAAGTACATTCAACTGGAGTAAGTTATGAATTATCGGTCAAGTCCACATCTTCGGTCTTAAAAAACAATATAATAACAATTATTATATTTTTATTGGTATCCGTGGATACCAATATAAAAATTACTAGCTAGCTATATCGTTTTTTTTCTTATGTGACGAAGGATATGGAACCAACCGATAATTCATAACTTAGCTACCATATGAGAGTTAAGAGGATATAGGGGCATTCCAGTACAAGAGGACCAAGAATTAACACCACACCCCCTCAGATTTGCATGAAAGTTGGTAGAAAGGATTCTTGTGCCCCAAAAACTCTATTTTGAGAATCTCAGCTCTCTAGCTCTTATAGGTCAAAAGTTATGACCTTGTGAACTTTTGAAAAAAGGGCAAAATGCCTTGACATCACCATTTTGAAAGATCATAACTTTCTTATTATTAGACCAAGAACAAAAACTTTATCATTTTTTTGTTCAGAAAAAGCTATGCAATCTTTTTAGGTGTACAAAATTTTATTATTTAAATTTTTGAATGAAAAAGGGCACTTACCTACCTACTTTGCTATAGGTTGGAAAGTTAATATTTACTACTATTAATAGGGATTAGGGATATATTTGAGATCAAACAGGTGCCATAGACAAAAAAATATAAAAGTACAAGAAAAAATCATAATTTTGAAAAGTTAAATTGAAGTAAAGTTTAACAAATTACGAATTTACTAATATTAACTTTTCTATACTAATAGGTACTATTATTTACTAATAGGTACTATTTTTTTAATATTTACTATCATTTATAAATAGTTATTCTTAATTATTAATGATTACTATTATTTATCAATAATTAATAATATTTATAATAATCATTTATTTATTAATATTTACCAATATTAATAAATTCACTAATGTTACATATATACAATGTTAAATAATAGTAAATATCATTAACTTAATATTAATGAATGTCAGTAAATATTAATTAATATTAGTGAACATTAATTGATATTAATATATATTAGTAAATATTGATAATTATTAATATTAGCTAGTAAATTCGTACTTTGTGAAACTCTACTTCAATTTAACTTTTCAAAATTATGATATTTTCTTTCACTTTATATTTTTTTATGTAATGCACCTGTTTGGCTCAAATATTTCCCTAATCCCAATTAATAGTAGTAAATATCAACTTTCCAACCTATAGCAAAGTAGTCAATCTACATTTTTTGTTCCAATAATTTTTTTTGTCAGGTGGGGCCTTTGAGAGTAAAGGTCAAAATCAAAGAGGGTAAGTGCCCTGTTTCATTCAAAAAATTAAAATAATTAAATTTTGTACGCCTAGAAAGATTGCCCAGCTTATTCTGAAAAAAATACATGGTTAACATTTTGTTCTTGGTCTAATAATAAGAAAGTTATAACCTTTCAAAAATGGTGATGTCAAGGCATTTTGCCCTTTTTTCAAATGTTCACAAGGTCATAACTTTTGACCTATAAGAGCTAGAGAGCTGAGATTCTCAAAACAGTGTTTTTGGGGCACAAGAACCCTTTGTACCAACGTTCATGCGAATCTGAGGGGGTGTGGTGTTAAATTTCATATTTTTGGTCCACAAATATATTCACTATATAATAGCTAATTGTAGCTCTTATCAGCTCAGTAAAAGCTTCTCAAATTATTGCAAAGTGAGCAACTGTTCAGATTGGCCGGAGAGTTTAAGCTTCAGCAGTCAGTCTGTCATCAATGGTAAAAAACACCATAGTACACCACAATCACTAACTTGTACTCAGAAATGAGAAAATAGTAACAGATAAACATATTCAAGAAAAAAGAGAGAAAGAAGAATTGAAAATTTAGGACATATATGAATTTATGAAACAATATGCAAAATAATGGCAAATTGAGACATGCTTAGCTACTTCTAGCTTAGGCTTTACCTATTGTGAATATTCTATCGTGAGCAGCTGCTGTGTTTCCATCCTTTGTGTCTTTGGCAGGAGAAAGGTAAGGCTTCAGCCACGAAAACTCTGGGGCACTGGGGGCCTTCCGCTTGCTCACCCCTGGGGGAATGGAGACGCTTAGCTATTAACAACATTTTTTACATAATTTTTGTCATATATAGCTAACTTGATAAATTGGATGGAGAATTAATGAAGACTATTGTAGATATTAATGTCAGATGTTCATTAGATAAGACTTCTTTATTTTAATTTATTTGGAGAAAAGTATCACAATTCGAGTGTTTGATTTACTTCTAATTTCTGTAGCTAGCCAATATTTAATGATTTGTCACTATGTAAATATTCTGTAGGTTGTGTACGAATGATCAGATTCCATTGGATAGACACAGATATCAAATTTTGGATGTTATTCTCAAAAGCATCAAATGGGTTATTTTATAGAAAAATGGTATTAAAAGAATAAGGTAAAAATGTATAGCTAGTTCTCACCCTCGGCAGCCTTCAGCACCTCACTGACAAAACTCTCAGTCTTCTCACTGAAACTCATCTCAAAAAGGAGTTTGTGGTGGGAGGAGTTCAAAGTGAGGTGTACGATGCCACCAGCTGAGTCAGAGGGATCTGAAATAAAGAATTGATGAGCTTTTGCAACATCAAAATGAGTTAATAAGACACATAAGTTCAATCTATCCATTCATTTATGAAGAATGAAATTAAGAGTTCAAAAATAAGGTAAGAATTTGAATTCTTCAAAACATTTTTTTATGACTAACCCTAAATTCAGAAATCAATATCTATGTACCAATCACAGAATTATGATCATTAGTCAAGCAGAAGAATTAATGTAACAGGGGTTTAACTTTTCGGAACCAAAGGTCATAACCGTGCTGCCAAAAGGAAATTAAAGAAGCAGTCATAAAAGAAAGTGGCTCCATGAAGTCATGAACAAAGTCACCTACAGTCGGTGCCATTTCTCATGGCAAGAAGTGCTTTAAAAAGGATAAACAAGGGAAAGACAATACAAATTACAACAGTTTGGAGCTCAAGTGACACAAGAGAAGTGTTTAAGTGACCTTTTTCTTGCATTGACAACAGACAACATTAGGATAGAGCCCCTGGGGACTAAAGCAGAAGTCCTACCTTTCACAGGGTTGAAAGGGAGTTCTTTAACACCTTTCATGTGACTCTCAACTGCAAATGTGAAGAGAGTAAAAGACTTTGAAATTAACATAGTGTGAGGAATCACCAATATGCAATTTGCAAATAAAATAGGATTAGCTACTAACAACAAACGCCATTTAATCAAAAACATATTTAGAATGAATTCCTAATTGATGTAGGATAAATTCTTTTATAGTTTTGTCTTTTCTGCAAAATAGTTTTCTTAATAAATTTAACTGACTAAATATTATCACTAAAATGATGAAGAGTGAAAGGAATGGCAAAACATTTTCCACTTTACATCATGCCAACAAGAAGTCTCTCTTTACACAGTGAGAAAGAGAAAAGAATTGCCATGCAAAGAAGCTGTGAGTTAAATAGCCCAATAGATTACTTGCATTCAAGTTAATAACATCACAACAGTTGGATAGACAAACAATGATTATTAATTATTTTAATTTATCAGTAGCTATAATGAAAAATTTCAGAAAATATTAAAGTTACTAATAGCAATAATAGCTGAAAGAACAATTTGCAACAAAGACTATTAGCTTTTATCTAAATAAAATCTAATAGCAACACAACATACGAACCAAGTCCAAAGACTTACCAATAGTGTGTGAGAACCTAGCATCTACTGGCACTACACTCTCTAGATGTAAGCCAGTGGTACTTGAACTTAGCACCAGGAAAGCCCTCTCCAGCTCTTGCGCCTTAGATCGGCTAGAAGATTTCTGAAAAATTACACACCATTACATTTTAAAAATCAAATAAATATTAAGCAGCTAATTCATTCATTTACACAATGAAATTGAGAAAATAAAGATAATAAAATAGTCCAAATTCATAATGATATGAAGTCTATTTATAATCATTAATGTGACTTGGTACGCACATCATTCACTTATGTACTAACAAATATACAGTTGTCAAATAAGTAAGGAGACCAAAGGGAACACTGATATGAACTATTTGTGTGATAAAACTATAACTTCTTAGTCAAAGAATCAATAACATTTATTTTTTGACACTGACTTCATTTCAAAATTGATATTCCCTCTAGATTCCACACCACTTAATGTCAAGTCTTTCCCACATTGAGTATATATAGAATAATGTTAAAATATTATTGTAAAAATTAGTGATTATATTTTTATTGGGCTAGATATTTAGCTACCTGATGGTACCTTGCCAAGTACCATATTAAATCTTCAATATATTAATAAATCCGTAAGTTAATTTTTATAGTTTACTTAGTAGTGTTTACAAGTAGGCTGAAACTTATATGGTAAAGCCATATAGGTTTCATTGAATCTGTTTTAACACATTAGTTTTCATTTTATTGAGTAGTCATTAAAGGTCCTCTCCAGGCTCCAGAAAAAATTGAGTTTATTAAATGATATTGTAGAACTGAGGTCTAGGATCATTAATCTGCAAACCGCATAAAATTTAGTTCAGTATATATTTTTCGATTATTCTATATGCTTTTAAAGTTTTCAATATTTTCTTAGTGCAAATATTGTACGAAACACTAATCTGATGCTGAGAAAGTGATTGTACACTCTTTGTTTTAATTTCAAATTCAAATTTTATAAACAAAAAAATGAAAAAATACATGTTCGGTGTTTATTTAAGATTTAAATTGTTTCCTGAAGTATAAAAACGTTTCTATTATTAGTTTCTCTAATTTTGTACCTTTACTGTAATATTTAATAGTGAATTGATGATACCTAAACAGTTAGCATTCAAAACAAACTGTGTAGCTACATTATTTTTCTTCTGACTGAAATTAGCAAGTCGGAAATAAAATTGGTTTTGTAGTGTTTTGATTATTTTTTTTAGTAGGGGTTTAACGTCTGCTTTGGAACCAGAGGCCATATCGCTGACTAGTGTTTTGATTATAAAAATCTTTAAAACCATATAAAATTAGCTATAAATATGCTTTCAAATTTCATGGGGTTTGCAGAAAAATTATATGAACCATTAGCCTCATTGATTTGAATGATAGAAAAACTGCTTGGAGGGGATCCCGGACCTTTAATGCGAATACTGAATACTAATTAAATAATAAGTAAAAACCCAAATTAAGTTGATAGTTAGACTATTGAAAGTCTGGAATATATAAATTTAATTGAAATTACAGTTCAAGATATATATATTTTTTTTCAGTAGTGGTTTAACGTCTGCTTCAGAACCAAAGATATTATTTAACTAGATACTAACTTATTAGGGAGTATTGTGTTTGACCTCACCTAGAAATACATATACTACATTTTAAGTTTTACAAGACATATATGTATCACCATGTTACATATAATACACAAATAATCGTTTTAGGAATCTGAATCGCCCTAAAATTTCGCCCTACCTCGATTCTCCGATTAACAGACCCATCACTAGTAAAAAGCTACCTAGCTAATAAGTAAATTTAATAAAATAATTGAAATTTACCAAAACTTGCAAATAGTGTTGTGTTTGTGAGAATATACAAAATATGAAATCAAGAAAACCTATGTCAGTGTCATCATAGAGAGATTTTATTGGTACCATTATAAAACTATTAGATGTTTATTCTTAAGTGACAAAAGTTTCATAAATCTAACTAAATTTGAACAAATTTCACAATATTGATTAAACCTGCAAAAAAATAGACTTGTTCAATCTAAAATTTTTTTTTGCCTAGGATCTTTTCAACAACTTTTGGCACAGTTTTGCATGCAGAAAAATTGCAACAATGATACATCATTAAAAAGGTTAAGAATGGAACTTCCAATATATATAATATTTATATTTATCCTTCTTGTTTTTAATGGAAAAATATTGTCTTTCTAAACAACAAAAAATATATAATATTTATTGATTATCTCTCTAAAGTAGCTAGGTGCTGAAAATGGCCTCCATCAGAGTCTCGCTCACTTCAACACGTTGATTGCAACTCTCCTATTTTATCCTCGTTATATGATTCAGCTAACCTCTAACACATTCAATAAGAGAATCAATGGATTCTGGTTTCTGAGAATAAACCTCTTTTTGAAAAACAGCCCATAAGTGGAAGTCAAGCGCGTTCAGATCAGGACTGTAGGCCGGCCAGATGATGTTAGTTCCCCGGCCATGAAACTTATCAAGAAGAAATTCCTTGGCCACCGTGGTACAATGAGGTGGAGCCCCATTTTGCATCCACCATAATCCGTGTTGTGTAGCTGGAGATCTAAATGCAGGCCAAATGGTTTCTTTAAGTAGAGTGAGGTAACAAAAGCCATTCACAGAAACCAAATTATCATCCTCTTTGACGAATGGGTGAACAACTGGAATATTTCCGTCAGTAATAGCTACAAAAATCATAACTTTGACATCATTCCAGTTATTAGTTTCTGAAAATTTTGAGGATTACTCTTCAACCAGACTCCATCATTTTTACTGTGTGGTTTTGGTGAAGACAAAAGAATTTTTCAACCGTCCAAATAATTTTCAGTACGAAATCTTATGGTTGAGAATGGAGCCATCCACAGAACTGCCGACATTGCTGCTTATGAGTAGCTGTGAGAGGTTGTACTGAAGTTATTCTGTAAAACTTGAATTTAAGATCATACCGGAGTATTTACCATATGGTAGCGAGGCTTGATGAAGAATGTGGTGCAATTTTCCAGTGAAATTGAACTCTATTTTCAGTGACAAGGTTCCTAACTTCTGCAATTCCTGCATCAGACCGTTTCATTTTCCCTCTTTTTGTTGGGGTTGGTGCGATTGATCCACTTCATAGAAATTTCTGATTGACTTTAATAAATAGGTTGAGCCGGTACTTTGTAGTAGTTCAACCCTTCTTGATAGCAATAATGCTTCAAAAATTCTTGCCTTACTTATGTGGGCGACGCGTTTCACCTGAAAGCTCGCACAATGAATATCTTCTGTTCATCTGATAACATCTTCTTTCTTAGTAAATTTATGAAGTGAAGAGCGAGTGAGACGACAAAAAAGTTTCCATCCTTTTATTTTTCTAGAGCTTTCGAATAATTCAATATTCATTATCAATATCCTAATTTTGACTAATTTTAAACAAATTAAGTAGAAATAAGAAGTATTATGGATACCTATATTAATAAAGTCACCTAACTAATTCACAAATAATAAAGAAAAAGGAAAAATCATAGAAAATAATAAGTTATTAACCCAAAATAGCTAAGTTAAATGAACTTGCTTGTTCATTGAGCGATGGAGACTGTTTATGAATGTATATAGATTCTAATAAACGAATATCACACTGGTTTGAAGTTTGCAAAATTTTGAAATTTTCTTCCTTAATTGGGTGATTATTATCTAAAGAATGATTACGAATTGAACTGAAAGGTGGGGAGCTATAGGGGTTATTAGTTCTAAAGGATATTCCCTTATGCTGAAAAATTCTCACCTTTAAC
>CANNZV010002598.1:92856-147803 GCA_947561585.1 Caprella mutica | reverse complement strand
GATATCGAATCTACTATTTACCAGGCCATTTCTCTGGTTATGTTTCTATTTTATTTCTGTTTGTCAATTACTGATGCATTTTTAATCCATAACCGTAGGATTCTAAAAGAAAGTATAAATATACACACGTCTAGTAAACAATGATTTTATGAATCATGATACACTATATTATTGTAGAAGTGCAAATGTTATCATACTTCCAATAATTATTGATTGGAGACACAAATATACTAATTGGATTATTGTTGTTTTAAGCAATACAAATGAACCAAATTTCAATTTTAGTCAATGTTAAACAGCTATATTTATTATTGTTGTTGTGCCATAGCAATTTGATAATTATTTAAACAAATTTATTTAAGGGAGTTGACTCATCAAATTTAGTGAAAGTTATCAATTCTTTTCGCTGAAAAAGGGGTTTTAGGTAGTGAGCTTTCATGATTTTATGGAGCTACGAAACACTAGAACACTCCCCCCTCCAGCAGTGGTCCAATTAAAGGATCTAAAATGGGATACTGGTCAAAACTCATTATTCATTTTTGGATGGAAGAGGACAGTTAGAGGGTTTGTTTTTACGAACCAATTTTTTTGGAGCTAGAAGCAATAGAACCCACTATTATTTATTTATTTACGTTTGGACGAAAAATTACGCTATTACCAATTCTGTAAAATATGAGTTTCCACCTAAAAAATATAAGTCAATTAGTTTTCACGTTACAGGAAAATCAAAGACAGTTTTGAAATCTTGGAATGATTTCAAATTCAGTTTCAAAGATATTGTTATAATGTATACAATATATTCTTTATCCCAGTTCAAGACCGAAAATGTAGGTCTTTTTCTTTAATATTTAGATAAGTCATCAAAGATCGCTTGTCAAAAGAAAACAGGAAAAAATTAAAAATCTCGGTATGTTAGTAATTTGTAAATCTAAAGTATTCCAAAACTGTTTTAGTTTTGAAAAAAAAAATCACTTAATCATAAACATATGCTCAAATAAAAATAATAAGCAAACGTACACAATATGCTGTTTTTCAAAGTTACAAATACGATGCAAATACAGAACGATCAGTCTATTAATAAAAAAAGTTTGCTGAAATCTGAATTGAACCATTGCAGTGGAATATAAATACGGTAAAAGAGTTACATAAAGTTCAAACATCAACATATTTCCAATAATGAAGTATGTCGTCAGCCTTTTTATTTTTATTTATATAATAATATATAGTTTGCATAAATTATGTAATAGGATCCGTTATCACATTTGCTTGATTATAAATTTGTATATAAACATTGTTAGGTACTAATTTGGTTATTGATAAGTATGCATTGAAATCTCTGGTATATTATTTCTAATACTCTTCTCTCTTTCAGGTACTGAGTATGGCCGGGGTTTACAAATTCTATAGAAACATTCAGTCTGGAATATCTTACCGACAAGATGAGTTAATCAGTCTTTAGTGCAGATACAAAGTGATTAGTTTACATAACAGTTACATGAATGTAATATGTTTATAATTATAATAATTAGAATATAAGTAGAGCATACACAAGGAATAGCTTTATGTAATATAAATGGAAAATTCTAATTTCTTTGAATGTTTAAGTAAATGAAGGTGCCTCTAACCTCTGAGTTAGAAACACAAATATTTCAAATATCAATAATTTAAATTATTTTACTATCATTATTAACCAAAGTTTCATATAATCCAATCGGCTACACAAATTGCAAGCTAAACTGAATATATATTTTTCTTGTTATAATTAATTTTAAATCTCATGCAATAATAGATAGTTTTCATGATTTTCCTGAAGTTTTAGTTGATTAGAAGAAATATATGTAATGCTCTATTGTATTAATCAAATGAATACTAATATTTTGAATTCCTTTATAGGTAAATTGAAGATAGCTGATTAATCAAGTTCACTTCTCTAATAATAAATAACATTTAAAGATTCCGTTTCGCAATGAGTAACTAATTGAATATAAAAAATATACATTGACCCAACAAAAAAATCTTCTCTCTATATAAATATAATTGCATAAAGATCAAAATAATAAATATATCAATAATTGAAGGAATTCTAATTTAATAATTGGAGACTATTTACAAAGTAGTCAGCCACTCCTAGATTGATTTAAAATTGAAGTTTTTTCTCATCTATTTTAATTTTTTTCTAGAGCTAGAGGGGAATGAAACAATGAAATAATAATCACGCCATTTTCCTAACAAAGTTAGTGTCAAATTATCAGTTCTTAACCTCTCAATAAATTAATGTCTTGATTGGAATCTTGTGATATTTAGGATTCAAAGTTTTTATGGTACTTGTCATTATTTAGGAGAGACAAGGGTGAAAAGAAACATACTATTTTGTATTATTATTTACAGGTTATGGGATCGCAACGAAAATGAAAAATTATCAAAATATTTCCCATTTCATGCATATTGATTATATAAATAAATACAATAAAATTATTTAAAATTTGTTGATTAAGAAAAATACTATCAAACAATCAATATAATTATGTGTTGCCTGGTCCTTCACCTAACTATTAATTATTTGCTTTTATAGCTATTGTTATTTATCATTCAAATTCTGTTACCACAAAAACAAAACTAAATTCGAAGAGTTGGGAATGTTGTTTCATCTGATTGTTAATAGAGATTGGAATGTGGGGGGAAGGATGGAATTTAGAATTGAATGATTTAGGTAATTAAATAAAAGGTGAAACTTAATTACTTTATTAGAGTTCAATAATTAAAAATTCTTACTATGCCATGTTCGATTATAATTATACCTAAAGTAGGTGCAATATTCATATGTGTTTACTGAAGAATAATATAGATAAGTATAATATGCTTTTTATGTATATATCATCATCATTAATGGAAATGTAATTTTTGTTATTGAAAATGTGATCTTATTTATTTTATATGGATATATACCATTAAGAAACTAATTGTTCATATCATATAATATCTAATACAAAACAGATAGAAATATATTTCGAAGTTTCAATTATTATTATCCTTAAAATATACTTCATCCTTGACAATGTGGTATTGAAAAGGAAATTGGTAAGTACAGTTTTATAAGTTGGAGAATTATCAACATTTTGTTGTAAAAGTTTAGTTTTGTAAATATAAGTAATATCCCCTATAATATAATATTGATCTCATGTAAATATATTTTCCTAACTTCATTATAATTTTTCACTATAATTTGTAGTTTGAAATATTATGGATATACCTGCATAATATATACAAAAAAAATATCCTGTATGCGATATATTTATATGAGATTTTAATACCTAATGTTCAACAACAAAATTGATATTTATAGTCTGCAATGATTCATTATATAATTTTATATTATTTTGATTTCAAGAGAATACAGGTTTCACAATTTTTTTTTTGCCGATATAACGATTTTCTATAAAAATTTACTCAAATAAAAAGAAATATCGACTAGAAGTGAATTTCTAAAATTCTTATGATAACTAAAATTGTATAAAATTTGATAGAAAAAGATTTACTTTAAAAAGGAATACTTTAATAGAAAATACTCAAATTAATTACTTGAAATATGAAAATACAGCAAAGGTTATAAAGTTGACCATTAATTTACTTAAAACAACTAGCAGCAGATACACATCTTTTGAAATGAATACAAATTATGTATTTTACAAAATAATGTATTTACATTTGTTCAAACTTGAGTGGGAAATTCAAAAAGACTTATTATTCGAAAAGAACAAGAATCACCAAGAGAGGCAAGGCCATTGAACGTTCTTTTGAAGTTTCTTCTACTAATTAACTCCTTTGTGAGAAGAGTTTCTGAAGATTGCAATGAAAAAAGTTCAATTAAAAGTATGAATAATACTTCATTGCCTTTGCTTTGATTAGTTATTCACTGTTATATCAGCATTGCTTTTAATTAGGTTTTGTACATATTAAGACGACAAATTTCCTGTGGAAAGCAATTATAGACAAATTAGATTTCGAACAATCTATTACGGGATAAAGTCATATCGTACACAAAAACAAAAGAGTTACTATTAATTATTAAATTAAAAGAACGCTGTACATTGTATAACTAATATTGATATTAATTAAGAGGTTCAGGACTGGAATAGTTATTATTATTGAAAGCTAATGGAAACACTTTTAAATTGGTTCTATTGAAATAAATAAAAATACATGTCAAAATGCAAAATTAAGGAATTCAATTCTAAATTCAATTGAAAGTTAGCATACATGACAATTTAAATTCTCTTCAAATTACTGACAAAAGTTATAGTTTTAAATAGGAACACACAACTTAATTATGGTAACTGATGAAGGTTAAATTATGAAATAGAATAGGTTAGGTAAATATCGGTACATTAATGGCTCTATAGCTCTACAAAAATAGGTAATTCTAAATTTAAATATTAAGAATACCAGATCAATAGAATAATTGTTTCTCTACCTCAATCTTATAAATGAATTATCAACTAGCCTATTCAATTGATAAACTTAAATATATTGTAATGACATCCAGGGATTGGAGGTTTGCACTTTTACAGATCAATGATATAGATATATAGAGGTTGCCTATAATAATTGCCTAAAGCTCTGTTCGAAAATTTCGAACGTTATCTGAAGGATTTTTTACATAAAATATTTTATTTAGAATTATATTAAATTTAATGATGGCAGAATAGGCCAGCACAAATTCAGTTATTCATTTATTAGTAGATTACATATAGTTTAACTATTAGGCGAGAATTTGTAGGTTAATAAAATGTATCGGGAGAAAATGAAATGAATCACCATGCAGTGAATCCTAAGTTTAGTGCTAAATTGAATAGTCTTATTCGAATACTGAATTTCAAGTTTTCATACTTAAATAAATACCCTGAACGAGGATGTGAGTCCTTTTTATTATTTGAACTAAGCACTTCACAGGCATAAAATACCTAACTCCGAGATTTTCAGAGTAGATGCAAACAGTTGTGTCGCCCACATTTACTGGCTCTATCGAAAAGGTAGACTGGTCTAGCCACAGGATGGGAATGAACCTCTAGACTCTAAAGTATATTACGATCTAGTGTCTCAATATAGAGAGTGACTCATATGCTAGAAAAATAAATACTACGAAAATGAATCACAATGAACCTCACCGAGAGGCAAAATATGTGTGCAAAAATGATATGGATGATGAATGTAAAGGTAATTTATGTTATAATTATTTGAAAACTCTTCTTATATAAAACTGAAAATGTAATGGAGTAAATATTGAACAAAAGGTAAGTGTAGAAACTAAACAGAAAGAAATGTTAATGTTTAACTTACTGAAAGGATAACAACAATTTAAGAAAAGAGATTTCAATCGATTTTTTTATACCTATAACCATATAAACTGATTTCAATTATATTCTAGTTTAGAATGTAGTATAACCAATGAACCATGGCCCTCTTTCTTTCATGTTTATGAGATTCAACCAAAAATGTATATGTATTTGTTATCAGTTAATAAGAAAAGTATCGATTTTAACTGAAATTGGTTGCTGTAATGTTCATACATGGGAAAGTGATGAATATTGTTCCATTTTATCAGCTAACACAGTGAAGTAGATTGGAAAGCTCCAGTTCATCTCTTCTCGCTGATTTGTTTCATCCCCAGTCATCTCTTAGTGACAACACTCTGCAATATTTGCATTTCCATCAGGCATGCAGTGGTAAATAGCGTCTCCTCTTCAACACAAACAAGGAACTGTGAATAAAAAAAATGTGTAACGAGTACAGCGGGGGGAATTCTTGGAGTTGATGCAGTGATAGAGAATTTCTATACCGGTCGCTCTTCTATTATAAAAAATAGTGGGAAGAAGTGAATTTACAGTTTATTAAATTTGCAAAACATAAAGTGGATATCAATTCAGTGCTTGGAAAATTCGTCAACGGAAAATCCGCCTACGGAAAATTCGTCCGTGGAAAATTCGTCCGAATAAAGTTAGTCCATTTTTTTAAAATTAGGAATAGAGAGAAAGACATCATTGAGTGTTGACAATATATGTATGTATAAGATAATAATTGCAGTCGCATGAAATCTGGTTAGTTGAAAGTAACACATAAATTCAGCAGTTATAATTGTTGATGAAAAAATCATTCTATGTAGCTAATAAATATTACATTGTTTATAATTAGAAATTTAATAAAATGAAAAATAATAACCTTACTAATCAAATATTGAATTTAATAGCTGGACTTTTTCAGCTATGCGAAACAGGTGCAATAGTTGTCAAACAATTTGCTACTTCATTCGAAATGTAATACAATACAAGCTTAAATTTTTTTTCGTTAATATCTCGATATTGTGGCCATTTACGCAATGTGTGCAACTTCTTTTTGTTCTAATTCTTCTAGTTTTTGGGTTAACTCCTTTTCCATCATTTTTGCACGATTAATTTCTAAATATTAGGGGGTCTTTCTTGAACATTCTAAAATTAATTTGGATATTACGTGTTCCGGTCACGATTAATTCACTTCTTATTCAACTTACAGCCTATTTACTTCGAACGAAATGGTTTGTTGCTTTCAAATTTTTACTTTTTACTATTAAGTACAATGTTGTAGTAGTTTCAAGGCACACTAAATAAACACAATGTAGGTATAAAGAGTAAACGCAACTTCTTTATATTTCATAATGCTAATAACTATCCTTTCTTATATTGCAAAATTAATGATCTTTCCTATATATGTTATGTATATATAAATAATTCATCATAATTTATTCTCTACAAATACTATACTATAAAAACACAGAATTCTATATTTAGTTCTTCTATAGAATTTAATTTGACAATTAAGTTGCTGTGTTTCAATATTTTCAAGGTGTATTTTAAATATGAAAATCTAAGAGAAAAATATGCGATATATATACATGATTTTATTACGTTCAGCCAATGACTAAAGAATATGTTTTTTTTTCACCTGTATAAATTCCTTTAATACGCTTGGTGTCTATTTCATATTTTCACTCATTTCTTTTGCCAGATCAGCCAGCTGCGAGTCTCTATGGAATTAGCTGAGTACAAATTAGATAAGGCAGGTAGTAGTTTATCAGCTGTCTGGACTTATTGTATTGTAGGAACATTGTTAGTGGAACTAATGTTTGAAATATGAAACTGCAGACCAAGTCAGAAGAAATTATCTGTAATGTATACTCTTAAAAACTGTTTGTATATATTTGATGAAAACAAATATTTGTTTGATAAACACTTTTGGCCACGATTTTACTAATTTAATTTATATTTATACCATTCATATTACTCCATTTACAAACGTGTTTAATATATTGAAATAAATTCAAGTTGAACTAACACTTTCAGTTGAAGAGATACATCATTAAAAATAATGAGTCGTGCGGTGCTCTATCATAAATTAATATGACAAGATAAGATTCTCATTATACTTTTTACGGATTGTTAATATTTGGTTGATGAAATGGGAATGTTTTGGGATGAAATTATTATTAAAATTAAGTACAATAATAACTTGCATGGTAATTTGAAAAGACAATCGCATTGATTCTCGAATGTTACTACAATTCAGGTTGAATGTCTATAGAAATTTATTCAAATAAAATTTTATAAAGCAGTGCAGTATTGCCTTTAATTAATTCAGCAATATTTGCGCTGTTCTTTGAAGTTATAATTGAAAACACATGCATCGAGTATAAAATACATTAGGTATAAAATTCATAGAGTACATAAAATATATTTTTACGATATTGTTACGACAATCTAGAACCTAGATTGATATTAACTCTTTCATTTACTATTTTCACCACGATTATCTTTTCTGATGCTCATGATATTTATATTATATAAAGTTAAATACAGATCATTGTATAATGTCAATTAATTTTAATTATAGGAATTTGGTTATTTTAATAAAATTACAATATATTTTTTCACAGATTCATAATAGCGTATTTCCAAGACCATAAGTTAGATTTTCTCTTTTTAATTTTCATAAATTCCATAATTATTAGAAAATTATTTCAATTATATTATATGAATAAATGGTAGTACAGGTACACGTACTGGAAAAAGAGTCTTTTATACCGATCAGCCTCCGCTGAAACCCCTCAATATTAGTTTAGTTGTGAATTTGATCACGTTGAAAGTTTTCTTTAACAGCTTTTCAAAGTAACGCAAATAAAGGTAAACAACCTCAGATTATTACTGAATAAAATTGTCAATGAGAAATCTTGTGATATTTATATAACTTACTCATACAAAAGTTTGTACGAAATAATAAGGTAAGTGATATAAAATCAGCAACTAAACAAATATATATGAATAACTTGAAAATATAGGATAGTTACACCTCTTTTTATAAAGCTTCTCTAACCAAAGAAAATGTTCAAGGAAAGGGTTAAATGCAAAATCAAATTACTGAAGATCTGAAAAAATGTATTGTGTGTTGAGTGTAAATTGTAATACCTCTGAATATAATCAATTTATGACTAGATAATTGGTAGACAAATAGAATATTGGTTTAACCATATAATTTTAAGAGGTCGATTATAGTCGATCTGTTTGTCCGGAAGAATGGACAATTTTCGTCCGGTGTAGTATGAAATCATCCGCTGTACGAGCTTAACCTGTACCTAATTTTTATGTTTCAGAAATATTACGTACGTTATTTATATATTATCAAATAGTATCTACAAAAAATTATGAATAATAAAGAATGTATATTTTTCAAAGGCTCTCACTAATTTTATTGTTAATTTGAACTATAATTGGAAAGCTTGAAATAGATAAAACAATAATTTCCATTCCTCTGACAAACATATCTAACTCTAAAGATTTATATCACTGTATTTGAATAAATATTTTATGATTTTAAAGTGTTTTAATTGATGTTTAACTCTTCAATTATCAGGGTTGATTCAGTTTCAAATATAACATAATTTTACAAGAAAAATTTGAGCTGATTCATATGAATCTAATTATTTAACCTTCTTCCAATCAATAGTTTAATATTTATTGTTTTCTTGCAGCAATTATTATATATGGAGAAGATTTCAATTATATTCAACAACTAATTAATCCTTCAATTCTCGTGTTAATAAAAGATGTTAACAATACGTGTTAACCTAATGGAAGTTTTTTTCTTTCACACCTATTGTTCTGATCATCTTCATCAATGTAGAAATGCCTTTTCATTGTTCGTTCTTTTTTCAATAGAGAAAGTAGAAGTCTTTTATTGGATGAGCTCTTTACAGAAAGAACCTTGATGAATATTGGCTATGAAGGTAAACACAAATGAGGATGCTTATTTAGGGATAGGAACTGAATGAGATGTAGTCATCCTTGTTTTCTACAGTAGATTATCATCGTGGACGACCATTTCATCCAAAAGAAATATTCGTCCACGTAATGCTTTATTTTGCATCATACAAACTTTATTATTTTACATTATTTATATATTTTTCTCAAAATAAACGTGGAATACACCATTTGTCGATTGTAATCAAAAGTGCATGGTGCTATTTTTAAATAATAAGTTATTACAATCTTATAATAAGAATTTTTGTTTCATGCAAGGACACGAGTTACTTATTTTTCTTAGCCATGCAACCTTTTGATAGGCTTCAATAAGAGACGGAATAACAATTGCTCCATAATTACTTCTCTGTCATTGCTCCAGATACACAGTCAATAGCAACTCTCATTCATGATTTATTACAGCAACGATTTATACAACAGAATTAATCGCTAATTGAATGTGTGATAATTAATTAGTTAAATTCATGAATTACAGGGATAGTTCCCTAATTCTCTTTGAAAATCAGATTCGTTCATATGTATTAACAACAGTTCATGAAAAAAAAACTTGTCTACTAAATTTTAATTTCACTTTTCAAATTAAAGATTTTATCCTTCTTGTTTTTAATGGGAAAATATTGTCTTTTTAAATAATATTTCTGGATCTGAAACTGGAGAATTCGAAACTAAGTTCCTACATCTTACATAACCTGTTGAGATCATTTACTGCAAGGTAAAATTTGAACAAAATGAATCACATATTTACTACTATTATTACTCAGTTGTATTAGTTCTATATTTTGAATACTCATTATTAAATCATTAATGTAAATTAGGAAACGAGGTAAATAACTTAAAGAAACAGTCGACCCGATTTGCATGTCTAATAATTTTGTAATTGTAATCTGCAGGTAAACATTTTTTATCTGCTCATATGATAATTATGATTAGTAGTCTTTAAGTAGTGTTGTCGTTAGTTTTGAGAGACATTTCAAAGATTGATAATAATGGTCTTTAATAATAAATATTGTTTTAAAAAAATATATGTGGACCATCTTTCCAGCGACATATCCTATTAAATGTTAATTGATAGCACATAATATATTTTGACATTAGTACATAATGGTTACATATTTTGTCAGTTATAGCTACTTTTTTTATAATGTTGTTCTTCTCAAGGTTTTCTTTTCAGAAAAAAAAATAATATTTAGATCGTATAATTATTCAGTCATTAATAACCAAATAAATAAAAAGATTTCATTCCAATACTTCAAGAATAATACGAGACATTCCCATTGATATGAGTGAGTAACGCTTATTGAATTTTATCATATTCATATAAGTTTAATGTTTAATCTAAAATAGAATAACTGATCAGAGAATAACTGATCTATTTCTATTTGAATTCAATAATTACAAGGTTGAATAAATTTTAGCCTCATAAAATTAATTGAAATGTTTGCCTAAAATTCTAACATCATGTTGAGTTACTTGAGAGCTATTTTAAATTACTAAAAAAAAATCCTATTGTTTAGTGATTCTACAAGCATCTCGTAGCATAATTTTATCTTTTCGTTATTAGTGAAAAATATCGTCTTTGAAAATATAAAAAAAAGGAATTCATCTCTGTTTCATAAGGAATTGATATCGAATTTCATACATAATTATTTTCAATGGATGCAATTGCAAACTATTCAATTACTTAAATAATATTACAATCACTTAAACAGTATTGGAAATTAGATTACGAATCCTTCAGAATTGTTAATTACAGGGTTATACGTAAACCTCACATGATGACGACTGCTCAATATTTTAAATTACTCAATATTACAATTTTATATAATTGATATCAATATGAAAATCGAAATGTTTTGGAATGATTTTCAAAACAGAAGTCGAAATAGAAATGTGAGCGAACTATATAAGTAAATTTAGGAATAACTAAATATATGTTCAATAGAAAAATCAATGGACCTTTTAATATTATACAGTTTAAAAATTATATATTTTAAATTAAAATAAAATAAATTTTTAAATAGTATAAAATTATTGATTGAAATAGCTATAGAATTATTAATGAATGTGTTTGATTGTGGAAAAAATATTATTATAGTATTGAGTAGTTCCGATATATCTTAGAAATGATATGACTCAGACTACTCTAAGTATGTATTGAGTAGTTTATGGATTTGATAACTAACTATATAATGTCAGAATAATTTGAATGTCGTGACTAAATAGGCCGTACGTTAAAAGGTATTTGAAATAATAATACCTCGCAGTG
This sequence comes from Caprella mutica, assembly GCA_947561585.1. NCBI lineage: Eukaryota > Metazoa > Arthropoda > Malacostraca > Amphipoda > Caprellidae > Caprella > Caprella mutica. Next base: position 136,193 of record CANNZV010002598.1, on the reverse strand, counting down.
AATTGAATTATTATTTCAAGCTGTGTCTTTTTCAATAGCTAAAACTCACCTGCTTCATGATTCAAACCTCTGATTAGTATACGATTGATATACGTGGAATAACTTTAGGATCAATAATGATATCAATTTTTCATCTCCAATTTTTCAGATTTTGTTATTATTCTTTACTGAATTTGAAATGTGATGGTAGAATTTTTTCCAATTCCTATGTAAAATCTCATTTCGATACCTTTCTATTTTTCAGACAATACTATCATCGTTTGATAATTTGAACTATACTAATATAAAATAAAATTCTCAAATCATCAACAGTAGGCTTGAACCTTTAGAATGGTCGATTAAGTGCATCAGAAAATTAGTTTCAACTTAGTATTATTTTAGTATCAAAAGCAAGTGGTTCAGTGGAATATTAGCTCTCTATTAAACCTAAACGATATGTGTATATACAGAAAGAAAAAACAAAAGTTTGATGGTCCCCACCACTCAATTTTTTCTCTATTCATTAGAACTACATCTAAGGTTACTGATTTAAAATATGTAATTTAAGTTACTCTTGAGTTTTTTTTCTTCTACCTTCTGAATTTCAAGTGAACAAAAGGAAAAAAGTACCCTAGCAAAATTCAAAACAGTAACAAAGCTGATAGACATATCATTAATGACTATATACCTAATTTAAATTATCATTAAATTTACGATAATATGAGATAAACCTCGTCAAGACTTTTTGTTATTTCATTGAATCTAACGGATCTAACAGTGAGGGTTGGATCCGCAAATTTCTTGAATAATTAATTACGAAGCGAATATTGATCAATTCTTTTTCTGTTAACTATGAAATGTTATACAACTTTAGTTCTATAATTTAAAGGATTTTATTTTATAAATTAGATCGGAGGGGACCTTTATAAAATTACAATTCAATATTAGCTTCTAGTAATGTCTCGCTCTTATTACTGTTTGAAATATATTTGAGCTGTATTTTGGTAATAAAATCTGAAACTTACGGTAGTTATAAAATGATAACTAAATTGCCTGTATTGCTCTCTAACAAAATTAATAGAAAATATTGAACTTGAAGTAGAGAAACGAGTAAAATTCGGCTTTTTCTAAAATGTTCTTAATTGAATCAGCCTAAATAATTATGTAATTTGATATACTTTATTCAATTTAATTAAAATTATTATCAAAGAAAAGAACATTTCATATCATCTGAGTAAACGCCATCAAGTGATAAATCGTGGAAGTTTTTTTTGAGTCTGTTTTTTAAATATTTCAAACTTGTATTGCAATTAATAGTTTTATTTACACTAAAGTAACCAATATTAATCCTTTTTCCATTAAGTTAGGTGATATTGACTCACAGATTGAAATTCCACTCATTATGATAAGGTCATCCCATTGATTAAGTGATTTATTTATGAAAATACTCAGCTACTCAATTATAGATTCAATATTAATTGAAACTTTGCATTCATTTAGTAAAGGGTAACTCATTTTTCTAGGGTAGCAAAATCAACCTTTGATGTACTAGATACCTACTGCTTATGGAGATTAGTTTCGACACAACATGAATTTCCTTGACTAATTTATAAGTGATAACCAATAACTATTAAATATGTATGCAATTACTTACAGGCATTAATTTGACAAATAATAGTTTAACTTATTTTGTCATCTATTTCTACAATTTTATATGTTTTCTCTGTTTTGTTAATTAAACAGCGAAAACAACATAAAAAACATTCTTTATATCATTTAGCTCCAATATTTGAATTGTTACCATTCCAATCGATAACTAAAAGGACAGAAGAAGAATGAAGCTGTATTTGGTGCTCTACTTCTTGACAAGAGAAGTCGCTGCGGTCATTCAATCGGTGGCATGGAAAGAAGTTCTTGTTTCTCAGACGCTGGTGTCTTTTACCGTCACTCTGCCAGTTTCGGCAGTTAAGGCCGGTAGTATTTGTGATGCGACTGACAAATGTGTTCTGGTCTGTGCTGTGGAAGAGGGCTATAGATTGTCCGAAAATAAGTTCGAATCATAGTACTACGAGAAAGAAGCTGTGAAGTCCAAATGTTGAACTAAAATGCCAAGTAAGCAACGATAAAATAGTCAACGTAATTTGTATGATGAAAATAAAGGATTTTTTTTCTATGACGAAGTGCAAGTTTATATTTGGTCATGGATATTCATATAACTTTGTTAATCAGGTGAGTACAAATATTTCTTTTTTAATACTTTCACTTTTCGGTTCTAAATTAGTTTATTTCTGGATCACATTGTAAGAGTTGCTTACGTGCTACTCAATAACAACCTTGATGAAAAAGTAAAGTGATTATAGAAGAGTGACATATCTGAATTTCGATAATTGAAATTCCTCTTTGATTACAAAACTCATTGAACTATTTAAGTTATTAACCAAAAACTTTCACTTGCTTATGATATTTAATGATATGGTAAATAGTGATCCTCTTGTTTGTTTCATAAACAGTAAATTATCATTTTCCAAATGTTATATATTTATGAGATAATAATCTGTAGAAAATAATTCAATTACATTGTGATGACAAATGAATGAAAGTTTAGATATTTACGTAATATGCATCTAATAATGTAGATACAGCGTTCAAATAACTATACCTTTTATGAAGTATTACTGATCCGGAGATATGTGTCTTAGTACAAGAGGGAAGGCACAAGTTTAAATTTTAATAAGAGTCGTTCATGTTGCCAGAGGACAGTACCTACGAAATGAAAACAAAATCAATGTTGTTTCTGCCACTCCTTTCAGAAAATAGAAATGTTTATATTTGGGGAAATGGACAGAATATCTCAAAATCTTCAATCAATCGAATCGAGACTTGACCTACAATACTCCCCCTTCCCCCCCCCCCTTAAAAATAAAAGTCAGACATCAACTTCTTGACGCCATAGAAAATACGTCAACTGGTTCAGGATTTATATGATAATATCTTTATGGAAGATATTATCATTGGGGACGAAGCTATATGTTATGTGAGCGAAATATTAATTAACCAGAGCATTCAGCAACATGCACAACAGAATAACATCCTTATTTTAACTTTGGCCGACTCTGTGGATATTAAAATCATCACTCTGACTTTCCTTTTGTAGGGTGTACCAGAACGTCCACTGATCAAATTTAAACTTGTGCCTTTCTTTTTGTTCTTAAACACATTTCTTCATATTGTCAATAATTTACAAGAGGAATGGTTATTTGAATGGTTTTGAAACCGTAAAGTAACTCTATTTTATTAATAGAGTTGCTGTCTAATAAAGATATATTCAATGTTTTAACTTACTTCAATATCTGTTTTCTGACCATTCGCGCAACGCCATTTTTTACCCCCTTCGATAAATCGTTACAAAATTCACAAAAAACATATAAATCTTTAATCTTTATGAAATTCTAACTGTGAATAGAAAAAGGTTCAACAAACAGAATCATACTTAGAAGAAAACTTCATCTTCAGTAGTTGTTGGAATATACTAATTTAAACATGAGTTTCGTTTTTTTTGGGACACCCTGCATAGAAGTGCGAATCCAAGTTTTCTAAATAGTTTAACCTTTTAACCGCTGCGCTCAGAATATTCGTCAGAATTTGTTAATATTTCGAAGACTAAGTTCAAATGACTTAATTAGAATAGATTTTAAAGCATTTTTAAATATATGCACTGAAACATAGACTTTTAGCATGTTCCCAAAATGGGAACGTTGGCGGTGAATGCTCCCATATTATACAGGTTTACAGGATATCATAAAATAATACTTTTAACTAAATCCTTTTTATTAGAGAGATATAACAAATAGTTTTTTTTATCATAAGCAAAACTTCGAAAATACATTATAAAAATTTAAATGATATATCCTTCGAACATATAGGGTCGGACGGGGTATCACTGCGCACAATCCTGCAAACTCTGTATTTACTCGAAAACTGAAGGTACTAGAAGAACTTTTTTTGTCCTGATGAAATGGTCATGAATGAGGATGGTTCTCAACCAGTTTCGAAATAATAGCTAAATAAATAAAATACTTATGCATCGGGGTATCACTTTGCACATGAAGGGGTGAATACAGCAAATCTCTCTCCCCACCTAACTACCTCCTGTCATCATTTTATTGTCCCTCTTCCCCCCTATCTCAACTCCCTTCTTTCTTCATCTAAATATTCCTCTTCTCACATCTTAATCCCCCTCTCTTCCCATCTAAATCCCCTCTCCTACCATTTTAATCACACCCTCTCCTCATCAAAATCTCCCTCTCTTCCCATCTAAATCCCCCTCTTCCCCATCTGTTTCCCTCTCTTCTTCCATCTATTTCCCCCTCTCCCACGTTTAAATCCTTCTCCTCCTCCTCATCTAAACGTCTGTGTCTCCCTCTCCACATACCCTCTCCCCAATCTACTTGTCCCGTACTTTTTAAACACATATTTAATGAATCTGCAACAAATTTAACACTTAAATTTTACGCAACTAGTTAACTACTTATATCAATGATATAATACGATCGTACGTTTATTTGTTAATCAATAATTAATTCAAACCCCTCTCACTCCCCCTATCGTCCCCTAAATACCCACTCTCCCTATTTTAATAATACCCCCACATCAAGTTGCATAGCCACAATGATCGTAAGTTTATTGTTAATCAAATTTATAATTAAATAACACCTTGTTCAATATTTATGCCTTTATTAAGAGTTAAAAACTCATATTTTTTATATTTATTTACATACAAATATGGTTATTAATGATGCGCAGTGATACCTCTCTACCTCTAAATTATCTGGGGTATCACTGCGCACGTTTGTGGTAGGAAAATCGTTGAAACTGAGAAGTTGAAAATTTGACATAATGTAACTGTTAATGTTTGTGTTAACATGTTAAAACAATAAGAATCTATAAAACTCGGTTCTAGAATTTTTAGAGATTTTGCGGGAATTAAAAATCACCAGCGCAAACTTTTTTCAGATCGTTTTGAGAGCACCAGATTCATCGCGACTTAGCTCTAGAAATACAAATAGGATAATGGTGCTTGATGATGTATATGAGAGAAAGGAAGATGCTTTAAATGATGGTTCAATCAGATTTGAGCTAAATCGTGTGGTTTTAAAATTATAAGGGGTGCGGAATGATACCCCATAAAAAGGGTATGCGCAGTGATACTCCGTCCGACCCTATGTATATTATAAATAATCTACTATCCATTGGAAATAATAATCTTTATCATTGCAACTGATATTACTGTTTGTGATACAAGTCGCTGCAGTCTTTGTGTAGCCTTTAGTTGCACTTGACACAGCTGAGTCTCGTGTTTTTTTGGCACTTGACACATCTTGACTGTTTGCAGCTCTCCAGAAAATGATTTATTCCATCATATCAAACAAGAGGAGTTGGGGCACAGGATGGTCCACCCAGGCGGGTTCTATCAGTTTGAAGAAACAAAAGTGTTCGTGTGACATCTCTTCTGAATTGATAATGACTCTTCTTTGTGTTTGGAATAGCCAATAAATAGCATTTATATGCAGCAACTACAGACAAATTTAAAGCATGAGTAAAAAGATTTCACCACCACTTCTAAGAGCGAAATCTTGGTCTGTATGAGTCCGTCCATCTCTTATTGTACCACATGCACGAATATTTTTCTTTGATAACTCTGTTAGAAGCTTGTGACTAGTGAAAAAAATTGTCGAAGAAGGCAACATGAGAGTTAACATGAGAAATCGGTTCAAGCATTGCATTTACTACATGGTTGCCAAGTGTTGTTTTCCTTGTGTCATCTTTACCACAGTAGATTTCAAAATTGCAAGGATATCCTCTTGAACTGCATAACATCCAAATTATATCCAATTTTGACCGGTTTATTCCGCATGTACCATTTCGCAGTATGGAGTCCGCGGTAGGTTACCATTGACTCGTCTATACTGAGCTGTTCATCAAACACTCCAAATTGCTAGCATCTCTCTTTGAGCATATCGAACAGCTGTAAAACGTTGGCCACTTTTGATTTAGCCAAATTGGCATTGTCAGCGATATGCTAATATTTTTTTATTGATCTGAATTTTTCTCTACTCATAGATTTGCGGAATATAGGAGCGTCCATCAATAATATCATACCTTATGCTATAAAAGAATATATATGATCATAAATTAATATAAACAAAAATTCGATATTTGTAATTTGATTACCATTTATTAGAATAAATATTATCTAATTTTCAATCTACACAAATAAAGTCGATACTTCCTATCTGAAATGCATCAATTATGAAAACTTATCCATAGAATGAGGAGGTATCCATTTCACTTTTTTCTTCTGAGATGTTGTCGCGGAGAGCAATTAGCAAGAAATGACAGATACACAACAAATATCACTCATGCAAGTGCAAGAACAAGTAACAACATGTTCCAACACACTCATTCAGTGAACGGAGTAAAACATGTTATGACACGGTACTATCACCGCCAACGTTCCCATTTTGGGAACATGTATTTATTTTCCATTTATAATCAATTTGAATGAATTATTTCTCTTTGGTTGCAAGTTTATCATAAATATTAGTTATTTATCTTTGCTCAATCGATACCATGGATTTTTATTAATTTGTTGCATTGGTTTTCTTAAATATAGCAAGACAGTTTGAAGTAAGAAAAAAGTATTATATTTGAAGTGCTCTAGAAAATATAATTTTATTTTTCTTGCCAAATATTTTATAGAAACAATTAGCTCTGACCTCCCAGAGTATATCTGTAAGTAAAAAATAAGAACATTCCCAAAATGGGAACTTTTGTGGTTAAAAGGTTAACTTTATTCTTATTGTCTACAGAATCACGTTACTTCAAAGAGCTCATAATCTACAAATAATTATGCTGTTCATTTTCTAGTGAAACTCACTCCACTTAAGTTGGATCAAGATGAACTCTATTACCACGCCGATTTCACGTGCAGTTAGAAATTGAATGGATAACATTGCATTCTTGCTTGCAGACGCATCCCAGGATACAGATCATTCATTGCAAGGACAGATGTTCAGTTCAGTGCAATTTATAAAGAGTATGCGAAACCTTACGGCTACGCTAGTGAATCACTTTTTTTTAACATTATAGTACGTTAACATTACTTTAGAGACAAGTTTTTTTTTAATTCTCACTATAACCCAATCTTCAGAGAGTTTTATTAGTATGATAAAAAATACTACTCTACCTTGAACTTTTTTTTGTTTAAAGAAAGATGATATTTCTTCCATTAAAAAACAAGATAAAATAAAATTTTAATAGAAGAGGAAGTTCCTTCTGGAACTTTTCGCTGTGATCGTAAGGATGGGTTAAGAACACCCGTAAGGCCACGTTCACACTGCAAGCGGAGCAGAGCGGCGCGCTCGAAATATTAATGTATATTTAACGCTAGCAGCACAAACAGTAATACCTAAAAATATTTATTACTTGTATTTGCTTGTTATTCTCATTTTAAATGGGAAATTATTATTCTGTGTTTACCAAAGGATGAGTAAATTTTGAATAAATTTTCTTTTATGAAAAGAATTGTGAAAAATTGATTAGTTAATATTTTATATGAATTTTAGATAGAGCTTGTTTGCTGGAATCAGCGGCCTGGACTTTAGAGGGTTTGGTTATCAGGGTTTTACTCTACGACCACACTGTAGAGTAAGGCCAAGCAAAACCCTTTTGTCCCTCTCGAACTGTGTGTAAACAAGAGGAACATTGTATTTGCCGCGTATGACGTGCAGATTCTGAGGGAAATTTGACCGTTGACATGTTGCCCTTTAAATACATTACATATCAAGTCAATTGGTTTAGTGAACTTTCAGGAATTATAAATATTGATATAATAGTATTATGATTTGATTATAGGCAACATTCAAAATGATTCGAATTATCATTACAACCACTGGCCTGAAATACATACTACCTTATATTTATTCAATGATAATCTAGATAAAAAGTGATGTGAGGTACAATTGATAAAATAAATTGTCAGTATATATAATTTGAAGAACATACATTAATCCATTTTTGATAAATTAATCATAATAATGATAAAAAATGAACATAAGAAAATCTAAACTCAAACTGACACCAATATCATACATATACCAGTTTTTATATAATGCGACAATGAATCAAAAATAAAAATTCTATAAATTAATTATTACAGGGCAAGTAAATCTCTTAATACAAAAATTGCGTATTGTGGAAAAAGTGAATGAAGAATACTATTTTAAAATACTTACTTTTTATTTTAACTTAATTTACATATTTCAGATCTAAGGTACTATCTCTACTCGGGATTGGTCAAACATCAGAAAGATGGCGAAGAGATCTATAAATGGGTGGATGGAACAGATTTCAATCTAGCCTTCTCTCCTCAGACAGATTCTTCAACTCAAAAACATTTCTTCATACAACTTGGGAGGCTAAATGATTGGAATGGTAATGCTTACTGCCTTTGTCAGGGTAACCCAAGTTTGTTGGATTGGTAATTATTTGATTGGACCATAGGTTATGATATCATTCACGAAGAAAATTTAATGAAAGGGTTATTTATACAACTAGCTCTACTTAAATAATATTAGATGTTGATATTTGATTTATAGAATTATAATGTACAGTGTATAAAAAAACATTTATTTGATTATAACTGAAGATAATCCAATTACCTGCATTGTTTAGCGATTGCCTTTAATTATATACACATTCTATTATTACACAGAAAATATTCAAACGAAACTTCTTTTGGCGAAAAACTCCGAAACTGTAAAAAAAATATGATATCATACATCATTAATAATTCCTAAATCTGATATTTTCATCTCTTCTCGTATATATTCTTCTGATTTGAGCACTTCCTTCTATACCACTTATCATTCTGATAATATCGGATATTACAAATCAGCACTTAATTATTACAAATAGTTTTTTGAAAAGTTTTGAAATAAGATTTATATTTGAAATTGATCTTATTGAAAAGATAATAGTATGAGATATAAACGAAAATCACAGAAATTCCATTTTAAAGTTTCATTATAAGGTAGGACAAAAATAGACCCACCTCTCAAATTGTGCTCAATTTTTGAGCTGGGTTACATATATGCAAAATATATATGGGTTACCATGCAAAAAATGTAACAAAATGAGTGGGTCAGTTGGTGTCCCACCGTGCCTCTAAAGAGTTAAATCAAACAAATACCAGTAAGCACTATAATGTATTGTTTTTATATATTGGCGTATTTAAAATAATTATCACTCGTACTGTATGTATCTCTTTATATTCGTTTATGTCTGTTTAATTTTGAGACTAATATCTAACATGAAATAGAAGTCAGACAAGAAAATTTTAGTTGATTTTATTATATGTAATAACTCGATCGATCGTATCTTCGAAATATTGTAATTTGTGTTCTAACTATAAACAAAATCAGTAATGAACACCTTTATGTTTCTGTGAAGAGAAGTTAATCTTTAGAATGTATATTTTACATTAACTATCTTATTGTTTTTTTATAATAAAGTGTGAAGCAATTGCTAAAATAAATTGATTTGTAAGTTTTGACTGAGTAGCTGATGGGGAAAATGTATGTGTGAAGTATTATGAGGCATAATCACTAACTGAATTAGTTTTTTCACAATATCATAACTTTTTAATATTATACAGTTAATTTAGTGAATGTTAATTTATATGTTTATTGAATTGTCAATTTATATGTTTATTTAATTCTTCTATATATATATATAATTTTTATCTTTATTATTATATTTGCGATCATGACCAGCTCAGTAACATATATATTATACCAAGAAAACTAATTTTAATATCAATAATTGTTTTATTTATAATTTTCAATAAGTTATAACTTAGAATAAATTATATCTCTTTTATTTTCAAGGTACTGATTAATAAATATATATTACACTAATTAAACTCAATATCCTCACAAGTCAACATTGTGAATAAATGGACCATCATTACTCTTACTTAGGTTTATTTATCTATTGGAAAATAATGTATAAATATGAATATATTATGCTTAGCATATATTATGTATATTAAATCAGATTTATCGAAAGTCATATTAATTATGTTACTTGATACACTAAAAACTAAATATTTTGTTTTGTTTCCAGCGCCATGTCAATCATGGGTCTAGGCTGATTTTCCGAAAACGAATTGGCCGAAACCAAATTTGCCGAAAACTAATTTGCCGAAACCGATTTTCCGAATACGTTTTTTTCCGAATCCCGAATTGGCCAAAAACGAATATGCCGAAATACGGATTTGCCGAAGGACAAATTTTCCGAAAGACAAATTTGTCGAAAATCAAATTTAATGTTATTAGAAATAACATTCTGTTGGACTTTGTAGTTCTCATCATTATATCTTATGGATAAAAAAACAATTGTTATATGAATTTGACTTTACTATTACTATATGAATTTGTATTCCGCTAATTCGATATCATTTTGCTAAATTCATATATCTAACTGTATATATTAAATATTAATATGTATATGGCATTACAAAAAAGGGTTGATAGAAATCAATCTTTTTACCTGAAACAAATTTATTCATTCAAGTGACACTATCGTTGAAGCTAGAGGTATATTGGGAAGATATAAACTTATCTAATAGTTATGTTATTTATTACTAACAATTTTATATTTTAAAAGCAATAAATGGAATAGATAATAATAATATCAGCCAAAAAATACCTTCTGTATGGTATACTATTAACAACTGAATAAAAAATATACAATAAACATGGAATATTCACAGAAATGAATAAGCACGCTAGAAAAACCAAATCTAAAAACAACCAAACGCTGAAATGAAAGAAATGCAACATGCTGCCATAGCTGACTAACTGATTCTGACTGGATAAAGCTTGACGTCTTTGAAATAAGAAATTACAAGGAATCATTTAGTGGTACAAAGATTTACATAATGATTAACTAAGAGATAGAATAATTAAAGGATCATTCAGTGTAACTAAGGGTATGATTTCTGTAACTTTTGTGTAATTTTACATTTTATTTTAAATGTCTATTGGTAAATTTGACTTTCGGCAAATTTGGCTTTCGGCGAATTTTCACTTCGGCGAATCCGTTTTCGACAAATTTAGGTTTCGGCAAATTCGTATTCGGAGAATCCGGTTCGGCGAATTAGGGTTCGGCGAATTAGTTTTCGGAGAATTTGGTTTCGGCAAATTCGTTTTCGGGAAAACCGCCGGATACCGTCAATCATATTGATTAGCTCATGAATGTTCCATTGTAGTACTGCAGGTCAATATGAAAATATAGTAAAAAACAATGGATTTTCCCACATTTTCCATTTGAAAAAACTATCTTTACAAATTATACAGCTTATATATTTTTAAAAGTTTGGGAAATTAGGAAATTTTACATGTTATTTATGAAACTACCACCACACAATTACTCTTTTTTTTAATTGTACATTAACCACTTATAAGTTAGGGGAGAACCGGGTGAGTTCGTACAGCGGGTGAATCCGGACAGGGCCATAACTCAACACCTGTTATGTTCCAGCCCGTTGAAACTTGAGTGATCCTATACATTATAATAAAAAATCAGTTTGAAACGAATTGCAGCCGCATGATTTTGTGGTATGTTCCTTCGGTGAGAGGTCATATATTTTTCGAACTAAAATGTTATTTTCTCACTACTTTAGCTAAGCCATAGCAATTACAATATACTACCTAGAACCTTCATATGTAATACTAGTATTCACTAAGGTATTCTCTACGTATGTAAACGTTAACATTTAGTTAAAACTCATTAATATCTGATGTATTCTATTTTGAAAATAAAATAATGGTGTTGGGTGCCATCGTACAAATATATACAGGCACATCCTCCTCTGTACGGTTTCACCCCATTATGTACGAATTCACCTCTATATTTATTTTAACATATGGCTCTACACGTAGAAGAACAGAACAGTATTTTCCCTGTGATGTGGAACAGGCATATAACGTCTATTACGTAAAGTTTCTAAATTGTATAAATTTCCTCCGATGACGCTGTTAGATGCCACAAAGATATCCAGAAATGGTTCAGAATTCTATAAGCATAAAATAGAAAAGAAAGCTTATGCCAGCAAAATAGTAAAGGACGGCACTTTTCCAGAATATGCTGAGAATAGTTCAAATCATTATCAGCGCAACCAAGTAGAAAATACGCCATCCACCGATCCTGCTCCAACTTAACCATCCACTGAGCCTTTTCTTACTTCACCATCAATCGAGCCTGTTCCTACTTCACCATCCACCGAGCCTTCTCTTACTTATATCAGTATCGAGGATTTTTCTATTTCATCATCCAACGAGCCACAACCAGGCTAGATTAAATGTTTCATTTTTAGGAATAAATCTTTTGAAAACAATCGGTCATTCCCAAAGGCTCCTCCTATAATGTGCAACAACAGAGGCAGACCACCAATAAGGTCAATGATAACAACTGATACCATAGAAAAAGAGTTACTGAAAGAGAAACAAATTTCAACAAATAAGTTGATGTAATTACCATTCGTTCAAACTAAAATGGGAAATTCAAAAAGACTTAATTATCATTCGAAAAGAACAAGAAGCACCAAGAGAGGCAATGCCATTGAACGTTCTTTCGCAGTTTCTTCTACTAATAAACTCCTTTGTGAGAAGAGTTTCTGAAGATTGCAATGAGATAAGTTCAATTAAAAGTATGAATAATATTTCACTGACTTCTCTCTGATTAGTTATTCACTGTTATATCAGCATTGCTATTAATTCAGTTTTGTACATTGTTAAGACGACAAGTTTCCTGTGGGAACAATTATAGACGAATTAGAACCTGAACAATAAAGGCACATCGTGAAAAAAATATGAAATAGTTACTATTGAATATTAAACTAAAATAAGTTTTTATATTGTATAACTAATATTGATATTAATAAAGGGGCTCAGGACTGGAATAGTAATTATTATTGAAATCTAAGGGAAACACTATTAAAGTTCCATTAAAACAATATAGGAAAAATAAAGGAATTGTATTCTAAATTAAAATGAAAGTGAACATACATGACAATTTAAATTTTCTTCAAATTAATAACAAAAGCTATAGTTTTAAGTAGGAATTTACGATAACTGATGAGTGTTAAATAAATGAATGGGGCAAGTTAGGTAAATAGCGGTACATTAATGGCTCTATAGCTCTACAATAAATAGTTAATTCCAAATTGAAATAATTAAGAATGCCTGATCAATGGAATTGTTTCTCTACCTAATATATCTTACAAATGAAATATCAACTATCCTAATCAATTGATGTATTTAAAAATGGTTATGGTTCTTTAATTAGGGTTTTTACTGTCTTTATTTAAGGTTCTTACTGTATAAAGCGTGCCACCTGCACTATAGACTCATAGAGGTTGCCTATAATAATGGCCTTAGTTTCTGTTCTGAAATTTCGAACGTTTTCTAAAGGAATTCTTACATAATTTTCTTTAATGTATAAATAAATAAAATTAAATGATGGCAGAATAGGCCAGCAAAAATTCAGTTATTTATTTAATAGCAGATTACATTGTCTAACTTATATTTGAGATGTTGAAGTTTAATCGAATGTATAAGGAGAAAATGAAATGAATCACCGTGCTGTGAAACTAATTTATGTGCTAAATTAAATAGTCTTAACCAAATACGGAATTTCAAGTTTTGCTACTTAAATGAATAACCTGAACGAGGAAATGAATCTTTTTTATTCTGTCGACTATACACGTCACAGCATAAAATACTTAACTACGAGATTTGGAGAGTATAGTTGCAAACATTTGTGTCGCCCACATTTACTGGCTCTATCTAAAAGGAAGACTGGTCTAGCCGTACGATTGGAATAATCATCTACCCTTTAGAGTATAGTACGATCTAGTGTCTCAATGTCGTAACCTCACCGATACGCAAAATATGTGGCCAAGAATGATATGGGTGATGAATGTAAAGATAAACCTGTAAATGATTATTTGAAAAGTCTTTTTATGTAGAAATGAAAAAATAATAGAGTAAATGTTAAACCAAAGGTAAGAGTAGAAACTGAACAGAAAGAAATGGATTTGTAATCAAGTAATAAAAAAAGTATTTTTTTTTTATCTGAAATTGGTTGTTGTTATGTCCATAAATAGGAATGTGATGAATATTGTTCCATTATATCAGCTAACACAGTGAAGTAGATTTGACAGCTTCAGTTCATCTTTTCTCAGCTGATTTGTTTCATCCCCAGTCATCTCTTAGTGACAACACTCTGCAATATTTGCATTTCCATCAGGCATGCGTTGGTAAATAGCGTCTCCTCTTCAACACAAACAATGAACTGAGGATAAACAAAATGTGTAACGAGTACAGCGGTGGAAATTCTAGGAGTTGATGCAGTGATAAAGAATTTCTATACGAGTCGCTCTTTTATTAGGGTCGGACGGGGTATCACTGCGCATAACCTTTTAATTGGATATTACTCTGCACCCCTTTAATTTTAAAACCACTTGTTTTAGCCTAAACCTGATTGCACCATCATTTCAAACATCTTCTTTCCTCATATAAACATCATGAAGCACTATTATCCTCTTACTATTTCTAGAGTTAAGTCGCGATTTATGTAGTGCTGTCAGAACGATATGAAAAAAGTTTGCGCTGGTGATTTGTAAATCCCGCAAACTCTCCAGTAACTCTTTTACCAAGATTTATATATTCATATAGTTTTAACAGGTTAGCACAAATAATAACAGTTACATTATGTCAAATTTTCAATTTCTCAGTTTCAACGGTTTCCTGTGGATATAGGTTGCCCCAGAAGACATAGGCTTAGTCGGGCCATATAGCCCCAACTGTATTTCCTTTTCTTTTCTTATATATTAAACTGATCGGACCAGGGAGGCCCCGTCCCTGTTTCCTTTGTAAGGGTTCTATATGCTTAATAAGCAATAAACAACCGTGCGCAGTGATACCCCAGATATTTTAAAGGTAGAGGGGTATCACTGCGCACCATTAATAACCATATTTGTTTGTAAATAAATATAAAACATATGGGGTTTTAGCTCTTAATAAAGGCATAAATATTGAATAGGGTGTTATTTATTTATAGATTTGATTAACAATAAGCTTACGATCGTAGTAGCTATGAAACTTGATATGGGGGTATTAAAATAGGGAGAGTGGGTATTCAGGGGGGAGAGGGGGTGAGAGGTTCTTGAATTGAATATTGATTAACAACAAACGTACGTTCGTATTATATTACTTGATATAAGTAATTAACTAGTTGCGTAAAATTAAACTGTTAAATTTGTTGCAGATTTATTAAATATGTGTTTAAAAAGCATGGGACAAGTAGGTTGGGAGAGGGCATATAGAGAGGGAAGCACAGACGTTTAGATAGGGGGAGGAGGATTTCGATGCGGGAGATGGGGAAATAGATGGATGAGAGAGGGAAATAGATGGGGAAAAGAGGGATTTAGATTGGAAGAGAAGGAGGTTTCGATGAGGAGAGAATGTGATTAAAATGGTAGGAGAAGGGGATATAAATGAAAAGAGAGGGGGATAAGGATGGGAGAAGAGGGATATTTAGATGAAGAAAGAAGGGTTAAGATAGGTTGGAGGAGGGGCATTAAAATTGGGACAGGAGGTATTTAGGTGGGGGAGAGAAGTGCTGTATTTATGCAATGCGCAGTAATACCCCTTCATGTGCGCAGTACACTCACTAAAAGTTACACACAAAAAATTATTAATAAGCATTTTATTTATTTAGGTATTATTTCGAAACTGGTTGAGAACAATCCTCATTAATGACCATTTCATCACGAGAAAAAGAGTTTCTCTAGTACCTTCAGTTTTCCAGTAAATACAGAGTTTGCGGGATTGTGCGCAGTGATACCCCGTCCGACCCTATAGAAAATAGTGGAATGAAGTGAATTTACTGTTTATTCTATTAGCGAAAAATAAAAGTGGATATTAAAATTCTGTTCTTGGAAAATTCGTCAACATAAAATTAGTACGTTATTTTTAAATTTAGGAAAAGAAAGAAACACATCATTGAGTGTTAATAATATATGTAAGAGATAATTGAGTATTCAGCAGTTATAATAATATTTGTTATTGAAAAATTCATTCTATATATGAAATATATATTATGTTGTTTATAATTGGAAATTGAAAAATAATAACTTAATAAATATTATATTGAAATTGAATAGCTGGACTTTTTCAGCTATGCAAATAAGGGGCAATAGTTGTCAAAAAATTGATGTTTCATTCGGAGTGTATTATTGCAATACTAGCTTTACATTTAATCGTTAACATCTCGATATTGTGCATTTACGCACTCTGCAACTTCTCTTTGTTCAAATTCTTCTAGTTTGGGTTAACTCCTTTTTTTGTCATTTTTGCACGATTAATTTCTAAATATTAGTGTGATCTTTCTTGAACATTCTAAAATTTATTTGAATATTACGGGTTCCGGTCACTTTTAATTCACTTCTCATTCAACTTGCAGCCTATTTACTTCAAACGAAATGGCTTGTTACTTTCATATTTTTACTTTTTACTACAAAGTTTAATGTTGCAGTAGTTTCAACGCACACTAAATAAACACTATGTATGCAGTGTTCATGCAATCCTTCATATTTTCTAATGCCAAAAACTAATATTTCTGATACTGCGATTGATATTTTCTATATATGTTATGTATATATATAAATAATCCAATATAATTTATTTTCTATAAATACTTTATTATATGAATACAATATTCTATATTCAGTTCTTCCATAAAATTGTATTGGACAATTAAGTATTAAGTTGTTGTATTTTAATATTTTCAATGTGTAATTTAAAACTGAAAATCTAAGAGGAAAATATGTAAGATATATGCATGATTTTATTACGTTCAACCGATGACTGAAGAATACGATTTTTCACCTGTATAAATTTCTTTAATACGCTTGCCTTTCTATTTTTTCCTATTCTTTCGCCAGATCAGCCAGCTGCGATTCTCTATGGAATTAGCTGAGAACAAATTAGATAGGCAAGTAGTAGTTTATCAGCTGTCTAGACTTATTGTATTGTAGGAACATTGTCAGCGGAACAAATTTTTGAAATAAAAAACTACAGAGCAAGTCAGAAGATGTTATCTGTAATATATACTCTTAAAAACTGTTTGTATTTATTTGATGAAAACAAATAAACATTTTGTCATGATTTTTATAATTTAATTTATACCATTCATATTACTCCATTTTCAAACGTGTTTTAATATATTAAAATATTTTCAAGTTGAACTAACACTTTAAGTTGTAGAGATACATCATTAAAAATAATGAGTCGTGCGGTGCTCTATCATAAATTAATATGACAAGATAAGATTCTCATTATACTTTTTACGGATTGTTAATATTTGGTTGATGAAATGGAAATAATTTGAGATGAAATTATTATTTAAATTAAGTACAAAAATAACTTGAGTAGAAATTAGAATAACAATCTCATTGATTCTCGAATGTTACGGCAATTTTGTTCAAATGTCTAATGAAACTTATTTAAATAAAATGGTTTAAAGCAGTACAGTATTGCTTATATTTTATCCAGCAATATTTTCTGTTCATTGAAGTTTTAATTGAAAACAATTACAATGAGTAAAAAATACATTAAGTATAAAGTACATTAAGTAAAAAATTCATTGACTTAATAATAAAATATAGTTTTACGACATTGTTAACCATTGTTCATCTAGAACCTAGATTAATATTAACTCTTAAATTTATTTATTTAGAAGACTTAATCGAATTAACTAAAATCTGATTAAAAACTACAGTATTCCATATTAACGAACAACTATACAAGCAAATCACTGGTACTCCAATTGGATCACCCATATCAGTGGTTATAGCTGAAATTGTCATGCAAAAGATTGAAAAGATAATTTTAGAGAATCCCTCGCTAGATATCAAATTATGTAGAAGATAGTTATATGATATAATCGCCATAATTCCAAACAATAGCCAAGAGACATTATTAACCTATTTAAATTCAATTAACTCCAACATACAATTTACTTTAGAAACTGAAGAGGACCAAAAACTCCCCTATCTTGATATTCAAATAATAAGAAATTCGGATGACTCATTAAAATTCAATATCTACAGAAAACCAAGTTATACTGGAAAATTATTAGACTACAATAGCTCATCTCATCTCTCCCACAAACGTAGCACAGTCAAATCCCTTTTGGATAGAGCCTACAAAATGTGCAGTCCTGATTATCTACAAAATGAAATATCAATAATCAGAAAACAACTAATAGATAATAATTATCCTAGAAAATTTATTCAACAAGAAATCAACAAACGTCATCTTCAATCTCTAACTAGTGCAACCCAAATTCAAAATCCATATACTAATTATAGAAAATACATCTCTACTCCATATGTACCAGGCACTAATGAAAGGATTCAGAGGATATTAGGACAATACAATATATTTCTAGGCAACAAATTTTCTAATTACATAAAGAATTTACTGATAAAACCTAAGGACAGAGTAAAGGTAAAGGATAAATGCAATGTAATATACAAGCTAGACTGCAACGATTGTAATGCAGAATACAAGGAGAAACTGGAAGAAATTTATGCAATAGGATGGACGAACATAGTAGAGACGTGAGAGTGGGCAGAGAAAATAGTCAAGTTTTTCATCATTCAAGATCGTCAGGACATTCCTTTGGATTTGAGACACCTTCAGTACTCCACTAAAGTTCAAATGTCTGGTATCGCAGACGACTTGAATCATTATACACTATCAACCACCCTAACTCCATCAATAGAGCTTATTATGTTACACCGGCTTTGATTCCTATAGTTAACCGCTGTAAATGATGATTTTTAGACTTCACTTGTTATATTTTCATATATAAATACATTTGTATGATAATATAATAGGTAAAGTTATTTTATTTTTGTTTACAGAGGTTGAATGTGGGAATTAGAAATGGTGTAATATCATGAATTAGAATGGGGATTGTTGTAACTGTAAAAAGATTCGGATCAATTGCTTGACTGTTTTTTTTTTGTGTCAGTTCTTGTGTCACATCTTTGTTCATCTTTCCTCTCTTTATTTTATCTTTTTAATGCGATTTTTATGAGTTTTTTCTTTAATTTTCTATTGATTTCATATTTAGCTAGCATATAATATTTTCAATTTTCATTTTATCATAGAAATGGTAATTTATTTAAAAAGTTAATAAATTTTTAAAATATAGTAGGTCAGTATTACATTTACTTCAGGTGATCATATTAGGCATTGGTTTTTCTTTTCAATTTATGTACTTCTCCTGATGATGAATTGGATATCAATTTGAAAGCTTGAGTATAATAAAAAAATTGTCAACGCTGAGTCTACTAATCCTTTCAAGTCTTATATTTATCTTTTTCACCACGATTACATTTTCTCATATTCATGATATTTAATTGGTATAAAGTTAAATATAAATCATTGTATAATGTCAATTGTTATTTTATAGTAATCTGGTTATTGTAATAAAATTACAATGTATTTTTCACAGATTAATATAGTAGCGTATTTCCAAGATCATAAGTTAAATTTTTGGTTTTTAATTTTCACAAACCCCATAATTATTAGTGAATCATTTGAATTATATTATGTAAATAAATATAGTACAGGTACAACGGACAGTACGTGTACCGGAAAAGAGTCCGCTATACCGATCAGCGTCCACTGAAACGTCACAATATTATATAAGTCGTGGATTTGATTTTTGTAAGTTTTCTTTAACAGATTTTCAAAGTAACGATAATAAAGGTAAACAACCTCAGATTATTAATGAATAAAATTAATGATAATCCTGTAATATTTACATAACTTACTCATACAAATTTATGAGTATTTAATTTAATTTAATTAAACACTGATTTAATTTAAGAAGACTAATTACTGAATTTAAACACTAATTTTATTGTTAATTTGAACTATTATTAGAAAGTTTGAAATAGAGAAAACAAATCCACTCCTCTGACATACATATATCTATAACTCTCCGATTTAAATCACTGTATTTGAATAATTGTTTTGTTATTTTAAAGTGTTATAATTAAAGTTTAAATATCAATATTGATTCAGTTTCAATTATCTCATAATTTTACAGTCACTTTTTTGAGCTGATTCATATGGATCTAATTATTTAGCCTTCTTCCTATCATCAATATAATATTTATTGTTTTATTGCATCAATTGTTCAACAAGTATTACATCTTATTCTCGTGTTAATAAGATGTTAGACATACGTGTGAACCTATGATGGAAGTTTTTTCTTTCACACATTTTGTCTTGACCATCTTCATCAATTTAGAAATGCCTTTCCATTGTTCCTTCTTCTTTCGCTAGAGAAAGTAGAAGTCTTTTATTGGATGAGCTCTTTACAGAAAGAATCCTGATGAATATTGGCTTTGAAGGTAAACACAAATGAGGATGCTTATTAAGTGATGGGAACTGATTGAGATTTAGTCAGACTTGCATGTTTTCTACAGTTATGGATTATCATCGTGGCCGAACATTTCGTCCAAAAGGAATATCTATTCGTCCACGAAATGCATTAATTGTATTAAACATGTTTTATATTTTTCATTATTATATTTTACATACGATATCTTACATAAGAATTTTTGTTTGATACAAGGACACGAGTAACTTATTCTTCTCAAACATGCAACCTTTTGATGGTGTTTAATAAGAGACAGAATAACAATTGCTCCACAATTACTTCCCTGTTACTTTTTGATATAGCACACTCTACAAAGTCAATAGCGATTTGCATTCATAGCGTATTAAATCAACGATTCATACAACAAAGTTTATCGCTAATTGAATATTGTGATAACAAATTGGTTACATTTATTAATCATAGGTATAGCTTTTTTATTCTCTTTGAAAAACTGATTCGTCTATATCTATAAACAATAGTTTATGAAAATACGTATCTAGGGTAAGATTTGAATCACCGGTCATTTCACTACTACCGGTCAGTCCTGCTATTTTTAAATTCATTGAAAAATTGTACAACCAAAAGAGTTTTCCGAATGATATTCTCATAGTTTCTAGTGTTATACGGACACACAAGAAGATTTGATACTATGCAATCCATAATAAATGAAACAAACTATAAAGTGCAATGTCAATTATCAAAGGACTGCTAATCAAGTGAAAACAAGCAAAACACAGTGCCTAAATATTGAAACAGTAAGTGTTCTTCTTGTAGCATCTCGTAGTGTCTGAGAATACATGTTTATTGTTGTTGATATTGTTATGGGCTTAGAAGCAGTATTTTCAAAATTTTCGCTCGTAATGGTGACCGAAATTTTGAAATGAATAAATGTGTTTTTCACCATTTCGGTCAAGTGACCGGCAATGTGAAACCACGTTTCGAATCATCGGTCACTTTGATAAAAATGAACACTGACAATACCTAGCTGGGTGTTACTGGGGATTTAGTACATATGGACCCACTCGTTGCCTGATTACTCTCCTGCCCTCACAACAGACAGCGGGGATTCCCCCATAATAATAATAGTAATAAGTTTATTAGAAAATAAAAAGTTATAATCGAAGGACAGGGATACAACTATAAAAAAAGAAAACTAAGCCAACTGGTAAACTAATAGACTAATATGGACTAACCTTATTGGTTAGATTTTTGGAGCCACCGATTTAAAGGTCAAAGATCAAGGTCAAGATTATTTATAACTCAATAACTCAAAAAGTGTACAACCAAATTGCCTAAGATTCTGGGGGATGATTGGTCATTATCCAGGAACCATTTGATTAGATTTTGGGAGTGATCAGGTCAAAGGTCAAGTTCAATTATTCCCCATAGATCATTGGATGGTTGATGTCACTTATGAGCGACGTGAAAGTATGTGCTCAACGAGTGTACGTCATCTCGTAATTATATTGCATTTATAATATTGCAGACATAGCTAATTCTATCGACTATAATAATTAATAGCAGCTTAGTCCTATTAGCGACGGGAGTGGAGGGGTAATATGCCCCCCTCCCCCAACTAATTAGACTTTTTCAAGTTGTTTTTCAAGCAACGCAGTGAACTTCATGAGACTTAATGAAATAACGAGAGTTTTTGTTAAAAGTACCTCCCTCGTAAAATTTGTAGCTGATTATAGGCAAGATAGTTTGCTTATTAGCGTGAAGTGAGTGATACCAACCACGCATTTTACAGAGTTTCAAATACTATTTTAACTTAATATTTAGATAAAAATATTTTAAATAATACATCAATAGTTTATTAAAAAATCCTTCTTCTACCTTTTCTAATCTTAATGCACTGATGAAGAATAACAAACCCAATAATTATTTGATACTTAAAGAATAATATGTGAATATAACTGTTTTTTAATTACATTCATCACGCTCTCATATTAACCAAAAAACGACATTAGGTTCTAGTAATTCACAGTTTGCATGCAGAGTGCTAAATTACGTGCAGAGTGTGTAATTATGTATTTTTGTAATTATATATATATTTATAATACTCAATATTAAATGAATAATTATTTTTGGTTAGTTCAAGTATGCAAATTTCATGTATTATATTCATTCATATCAAAGAAATTTTCCATGAATTCATTCAAGCTTCAGTTTGAATGAACCGTCAAAAGGAAACAGAAGCACTTTATGATTTATCCCGAGATCTTATCACAAAAGACCTGTAATAAATTGTTTTCATTCCGCAGCCTAGAAAACTCATTGACTTCTCATCTTTTTTAGTTGGAAATTACACAATTTACAGAAGACTTAAAACATGAAATAATAAAGTGAAATTTAAATTTTCACGCTACAAGAAAACCAAAGAAAGTTTTGGAATCTTTGGATCATTTCTAACAAATCTGTAGATTTTTTTTTAATTTCTTCCTCGTTTTCTTTTTATCATAGTTCAAAATAGAATGTTTTTTTGGAAAATTTAAGTTTTTCATAAAAATATGATTTAAAAAAAAAATGGAAAATTAAAAAAGCCCTCCATATATTATTTCGAAATGTTTCAAGGATTCTAAAAATGTCTTCGTTTTCATTCTACTAGCATATAAACACTCATACACTTATCGTCTTTGGAAATTTGTATTTTTTTTAATTGAAGAACTACATTTTTTGAAAACCAAAGCCAAAATCGAAAAAAGGACATGAATGAAATGTGTTTCTTTTGCAAAGTTACATATACTATAAAATGGAATATACTATAGAATGATCGGTCCAAAAATAAAGAATTTTTTTTAAAAGTGGGTTGAACCCCCTAAATTATGTTTGGTTAGGTACTAATTAATAAATGTATATTATACCAATCTAACTCAATATCCTCACTAGTCAACATAGAAAATAAATGGACCATCATGACTCTTATTTAGGTTTATTTATCTATTGGAAAGTAATATATAAATATGACTATATTATGCTTAGTATATATTATATCACATCAGATTTATCAAAAGTCACATTAATTTTGCCACCTGATGCACTGAAAATTAAATATTTTGTTTTGTTTCCAGCGCCATGGCAATCATATAGATTAGCCCATGAATGTTCTAGTGTAATATTGCAGGTCAATATGCAAGTATATTAAAAAACAATTGATTTTCCCACAGTTTTCCATTTAAAAAAATATCTTGATGAATTATAAGGTTTCTATATTTTTTAAATTTAGGAAATTAGAAAATTTAACCTTTTTTTTGTGAAATTAGCTACACACTATAATTATTACTCTTTTTTCTGACAGTATATTAACCACTAGCTATAAGTGATAATATTATTTATTTACACCTGAATTTTAATGTAATAATGAAAAATATAAAGTGTATAATTCTACACGCTATAAAACAAAATAGAGTTATTCTTGAACGGTATGTACGTGGACGAAATGTTTTAGACCCAATTATAATATCATATAATGAATATGAGGTATTACCGGAAATAAAATATCCGAAAGCGATAGCTGTTTATTAAACAGTCTGCATCTACTAATAAATATGCACATTTAATATACTTTTTGTATGATATCGAACAAATATACAAACCCTATATTCGATCACTACCATGGCAACACTCAATTCTCTTATCAAATGTGACAGTATTTTTCTTATTGAGTCATTGAGTTAATGGATATAGCTGTTCTATTGTAACATTACGTAATAGTGATATTCTAAAGTTGAAGATGTATAACGTCTGTCAGCTTCTGATGTATCATCTATCGTGTATGAGCTGGAAGTCATTTTTATAAAAAAATAACACTAGAACAATAATTTGTGGCTGTTATTGGGAAAGTTAAACTAAAATATACGTTTTATAAAATATCTGACCATCTATTGATCGAGTTTTGATCCAAAATATCGATCTACCATTGAAATCCACTGTTGTTTGCCATAAAAGTCTTGTCAATTGAAATCGTATAAGAAAATATAGGCGTTGAATATCTGTTTCAAATGTAGAAATCATATTACCAAATTGTATTGTTTGTAAAACTAAAAGTTTGAGGCAAGACAAACAGAGATTCCTTGCGTATTGTGTTTGTTTGAAGATTGTGGTTTGAATTGATGGTATTATTTATAAATATTTGGTGCACCAGACTAGGTGCAACTTATTCATTTCATTTTTCCGAAATGTTATTTTCTATTAGGGTAAGTTCTTAATTATCGGTCTGGTCCACATTTTGAACCTGACCAAAAATGTGGACCTGACCGATGATTAAGAACTTACCCTATCCGGATTTTGGTAATCAAGATTTCGTCAGTGTATTACCCGCTGAAAATTACGTATCATATTTAATTAATCGTTCGAATTTTCTATACAATTTTCTAGATCTTTTAAATAAAATTTTCCCGGTTTTTAAATTTCAGAATTTCTTTTTTTGGAAAATACAATTTTCTTGATTATTTGAATAATTTTTATAGGATTATATTTTAAATTTCTGAGTCTTTAGTATACCCATTTGTTAGTAAATCATTTTTTTTGAAATCTCGGATTTCTTGTAATTCAGAACTTTCAATCTTTCTTTCTTTAATCCAGTTTATTATTTTTTTAGCTACATGTTTTCAATTTGTTACACAAATTTTCCAATTATAATGGCAATTTTTTTGTTAATGAAGTTAAATAGTAACTTAAATGTTAAAACGTGACACTTTTCTTGCTACCAACCAACTGGAAAATAACAGACATCATGTCAAAATATAATAAAATATTTGCTACATTGATAGATAATAGAACATTCATTACATGTTTTCATTCTATAGAAATATTCGAATCTTATATAATTATGTTCTTTCATAATACCTTCAAGATCATGCGAAATCGTCCACTTGTGTTTGCATTATTTTCACTTTGAAAAGAGTACACAGAGATAAACATTAAAATATAGCTCCAAGCAACAGAAACATGTATATTTTTATATATATTATTTATATATCATAAATAAATATGTTATATACCTCACCGAGAAATGAGAATAATTTATTGTTTTATACCACTATTTTATCATTATCATTCTCTATCTTACATTCTGAGGAATAGTTTTCTTTTTGTTTCTTATTAAATATAAATGATCAGCTATTATTTGTATTTGATCTCAATTCTCAATGTTGATTATAAACATTATTTGCTTCGATAATGTTTTTAGAACTCTACTTAATATAATAAATAGTTAAACCCTTTCAGAGCACATATAGACCATATTCAACATGACTTCAAAATAAATTTTAGATATTTATAAAGTATCTTTTCACTATTTCTATAATCAGTTGCATTTAGAGATAGTTGTCAGGTGTACTCTGCACTCGGTACTCTCAAAGATACGACAGAAGGGGACTTTTTTTTATTATATTATAATGACTATACTATTGCATATATTTTTATAATATTACAACAGCAAATAATTCAGACATGAATGAATTTAAAGTGGAAACAGCTTAGGTCTGTGATAATTTTTTTTATTGATTTTTGGCAAAGCATAATAAGTCACCTACAATCCATTTTTCATTTATGATTTGAACAAAAAAAAGATCGATTGTAAATAATAACTGACAGCGAACACTTTGAATGTGTTAATTAAATTAGCAGCTCTTCTCCCTGGTGATGGCCTCCTGTCACCGTTCAAGAGGCGCCATTCTATGATGATATTAATAGAGCAAGAGGTATGGCTAGAGTGTCCAATTGAGAACAGTTTGGAATGTAGTTATAATGTCGGAGTAATGGCTACAGAGTCCACTGGAGAACAGTTTTCATTGAAGTTATAATGTCGGAGGTATGGCTACAGTGTCCACTGGAGAACAGTTTGGATTGTAGTTATAATGTCGGAGAAATGGCTACAGTGTCCACTGGAGAACAGTTTGGATTGAAGTTATAATGTCGGAGGTATGGCTACAGTGTCCACTGGAGAACAGTTTTGATTGAAGTTATAATGTCGGAGGTGTGGCTAAAGTGTCCACTGGAGAACAGTTTGAATTACAGTTATAATGTCGGAGGTATGGCTACAGTGTCCACTGGAGAACAGTTTTGATTGAAGTTATAATGTTATTAACAATAGAAAGATTGTTAATACGCTGAACTTGTATCTTTACTTAATCTTTCAATTTCTATAATTTGATAATCATTCAATCTTGTACACTGTTCATTAGAAGGAAATGCTATTTAAATTTATGGTCATGTTATTCTTGCTAGGAGCTCGAATATAATTATGAACGAATAGCTTTGATGTAAGCCGCTAATATAACTTGTAACTTCAGAACATAACTTTATAACTTGTAACCCAGAGCTATAACTTGTAATTCAGAATATAACTTTATAATTTGTACTAAGTTATATAACTTCATGAACTTTGTAAATCAGTTATACAACTTAGAATATTGAGTTCTTTTTCTATAGATAGAGTTGAAATTAATACTTAATTAATTTAAAAGGAATTAAGTAAGTATTTCAATTATTCTAATTGAAATACTTAACTAATAGTTAGGAACTTGTAACATTTCTGATCATGTATAGGTTAAATAGGACTCTGAAATAGTATGCTTAAATTTGGATGTTTATTAGCAAATCAGGTTTTACTAAAATGAACTATTAGTGAATCTGATCGATCTATATGTTAATCGTATAAAAAGCCATTACCACTAGCGTGTTAAATTTGAATAATGCATTGTGTGTTATTTCTATCTGCTTTGAGTAGTAAAACATCTTTGAAAAGTACTATCAGTACCTTAATAGAAGTTTATTCACTCACTGGAAGGTTGGACTCTCCAGTTCACCCTTCAAATACCATTGGCACCTAACTAAAGTGTTCATAGTTCGCGATGGTCTCTTGAAGACCTGTTGGTCGGACCAAGTCCGGTCGGACTTGTCCATCCACGGGTTTCGTGAGTTGGCAACTCAAACCATTGTTTATTTAAACCCTTAAGTTTACTCAACCGATAGTTTATTTAAAACTTGTGTTGTGTTATTTAAAGACTTGTGCGTAAGTCTTAGAACTCTGTACTATTCGAACTTTAATATAAGTGCACCCATTTAAAACTTCCTTGTGTTTAATTTACTTCCTAAAAACTTTTACCATTTAGTCATTTGTCAGTTTAATAGAATTCAATCAATTACCTCCAAGTCTCTTCAAGTTAAGATAATACAAATAATTGTAACGAACCCGGAGACTTATTTTGCCCTATGGGATAAATTTATTAACAAGCCTCACCTACTTAGAAAATAGGTGATAATTTACTATCAGTCCCATAGGAAAAGGGCAATTTAATAAATGTCGGAGGTATGGCTACAGTGTCCACTGGAGAACAGTTTGGATTGTAGTTATATTGTCGGAGTAATGGCTACAGTGTCCACTGGATAACAGTTTTGATTGAAGTTATAATGTCGGAGGTATGGCTACAGTGTCCACTGGAGAACAGTTTGGATTGTAGTTATAATGTCGTAGAAATGGCTACAGTGTCCACTGGAGAACAGTTTGAATTAAAGTTATAATGTCGGAGGTATGGCTACAGTGTCCACTGGAAAACAGTTTGGATTGTATTTATAATGTCGGAGGTATGGCTACAGTGTCCACTGGAGAACAGTTTGGATTGTAGTTATAATGTCGGAGAAATGGCTACAGTGTCCACTTGAGAACAGTTTTGATTGAAGTTATAATGTCGGAGGTATGGCTACAGTGTCCACTGGAGAACAGTTTGGATTGTAGTTAAAATGTCAGAGGTATAGATACAGAGTCCACTGTAGATCAGTTTGGATTGAAGTTATAATGTCGGAGGTACGGCTACAGTGTCCACTGGAGAACAGTTTGATTGAAGTTATATTGTCGGAGGTATGGCTACAGTGTCCACTGGAGAACAGTTTGGATTGTAGTTAAAATGTCGGAGGTATGGCTACAGTGTCCACTGGAGAACAGTTTGATTGTAGCTATAATGTCGTAGGTATGGCTACAGTGTCCACTGTAGAATAGTTTGATTGAAGTTATAATGTCGGAGGTATGACTACAGTGTCCACTGGAGAACTGTTTGGATTGTAGTTAAAATGTCGGAAGTATAGATACTGAGTCCACTGGAGATCAGTTTGGATTGTAGTTATAATGTCGGTGGTATGGCTACAGTGTCTACTGGAGAACAGTTTGATTGAAGTTATAATGTCGGAGGTATGACTACAGTGTCCACTGGAGAACTGTTTGGATTGTAGTTAAAATGTCGGAAGTATAGATACTGAGTCCACTGGAGATCAGTTTGGATTGTAGTTATAATGTCGGTGGTATGGCTACAGTGTCCACTGGAGAACAGTTCGGATTGAAGTTATAATGTCGGAGGTATGGCTACAGTGTCCACTAGAGAACAGTTTGGATGATAATTAATTATAATGTCGTTAGTGATTGTGAATTAAAATTGTTTCAGGACGAAAATGTCAAGTTATGTATTCAAAAATTACACATTTTTTATTTTATTTTCTTGTAAAGATGAAAAAATTTTTACAATTGTTTTACCTATAAAACATACATACGAAGATAATTATTGATACTGCATGATATTTTTTTATTACATTTAATAATATGAAGAGTATTCAGAATATCACAATTATTTATTTTTCAATTTTAAATGAAATGAAATAAAATTAAATGATTACAAACAGTAATAATAATTGTCGCTCTCTTTATCTCTCTGATCATCCACGCATTGTTATAAAAAATAAATAACTTGAGGATAATTGCTAATAATTTTATATCGTCTGATAGAGGATCTATGATACAGATATATAGAACATTTTATTGTGATTAATTTGATAATTGACATGACTGTTTTTAAACAATGATAATCTTTTACTTGTACCCCATTTCGATATCAAAAGATTGTCATTCAGGCTAAAGTAACATTCGTATGATCAATCGGAATATATTGGGAGAAATAAATAGGTATTTCATTCGTCAATCGATTTAATTGAAAGGAAATGTCTCTAATGAATTGAATGGGTATGCTATCTTTGGAGCAATCATCTGAAGCAGGAATTTAGCTACGGATGAATAGATGGACATATGATGTCATTTATACGTTTCTCATGACCACAACATTTGTTTTACAAAATGTCGAAGAAATAATTATTATCTTTATAATTACGCATGTCAACGATGAAAGTCCAAATAAAATGTAAATTTACGGAAATTATTTCATTAAGATATCGTCAATCAATTGAACATAATTGAAAGTAAAGGATCTTTCAACCGATGAAAGCTCCAAATACGGAAATGCTGCACTAAAACATCTATTATATATACATTATATTATGTTTAGTTCAGTCATCTTATGTCTATATTTTACTGTAGAGCTGCAGTGGGCAACATTATGCATTTAAAATTATTATAAAAGGTTATTTAAACTCATGGTTGAAGGTATTTTTGATTCATAATAATGTCGAAGTATGGCTAACCAATAATACCTACGATGCTGAGTTTAAATAATCTGTGATAATATGGATTTCCCGTTGAGTATGAATATTTACAATCAAATTTTAAATTATACTTTCAGTAAGCAACAAAGTATATCTAAATTTGTAATTGTACACTTACAACATTTGAAAAAGAAACGATCCAAGTTGAGTCAGACGGTTCAATAGCTTCGCTAACTGTGCGCTTTTTCTGACTTATTTCTCGTTGGTGAGGGGGAATTATCATTTAATATTAAGTGGTTAGGGAGTTTCATAAGAATCTTCTTAAATATTTGAGAAGTTTAGACGATTTTATGACTCTAGAGTGCAGAGCTATTAAAGCTTTTTCCTGTACATCAACTGGAGAATTATCACGAAAACGATTAAATTCCCCACAATGAATGAAAATGCATATAATAAATGTTACAGCTAAAATTAATTTTCAATTATTTTGTTATCACCTGCTCCACCTTTATCATGTCAACCTACTGAAATTCAACTTAATCATTTATTAGAATCAGAATTAGTGTTTTGAAATATTATTAATGAAGAAACAATTGATTCAAGCAATAATTGTTTTATGATAAAATTTGATAAATTTAAATAGTATGTCATCAACCAAGAGACATGTTCTACCATTCACTTTATCAATTCATTTCAATATAGTAACCCAAATCATTGTATTATGAGTGCATTTTATGATGTTTTATTCTTTCTAGTCCCTTTTCAGGTAGTAAAAATAAAAATGTCATAAATAAATCATATATGCTATTGCTAAGTACCAGCTATCTTCGTTAAACAAATAAGCAACTGTAGGTATATGCAATAACATAAATATGAACAATAAAATTCTATTCCAAGTCAAATTGTAAATTATTTTTTATATTTTCTATATAAAAAATTTAGTAATAAAATTAGTAATAAAATATTTTGTTCTCTTAAAAATATATGTAACTAAATTACGTGCAGTTGGTATGGCACATACCTATCCTCGTTGCCGCTTATAAATGACATTGACCATCCAAAGATACTTGCTTGAGTTATTAATTACTTTCACTTTAACCTTTGAGCCGTTCGCTCCTAAAATCTAATAAATTGGTAATTGGATAGTGACAAATTGTTCCACAAAGTTTCATGCAACTTGATTGAAGACTTTTTGATGTATAAATTACTTATTTGACATTGAACTTTGATCAAGGCACTCCCAAAACTCTTACTGGTAGTTCCTGGACATTGACCAATCATTCCTTCAAATGTCAGGCAATTTGGTTGCATATTTTGAGTTCTTAGGTCATAAATGGCCTTGACCTTGATCTTTGACCTTTCACCCGATCCCTTCCAAAATTCAACCAAATTTTTTTTGTTTAAAAAGACAATATTTCCCCATTAAAAACAAGAAGGATGTTTATATATCTGATAAATGTTTATCATATATTGACTAATTGTCCCATCAAGTTGCATGCAATATAGTTGAATAATTTTTTTTGAGTTATAAAGGACCTTGATCTTTGACCGGAACGCTTTCAAAATTCTACCAGCCGGCTCTCGGACATCGCATATTCCTACCAAATTTTAGGCGATTTGGCTGAATATTTTTTGAGCTACCTATTCGAATAACAAGATGATATATAAATAAATGTCAGGTAAAATATAACTTTCTGCAAATTTGTGAGGGTAACTAATTGAAAAAATTAAGATTAAATTTCATGCATACAAAATACCCAGTATGTACTGCTCATAAAAAAACACTTTTTCACAATTTTATGTGATGGTTCACTTTTCCCGGTCCCTGTATTATTTTTATTTTTCCTTTACTTCAATACATAAATGTAATCAAGAGAGACCCAAAGATTTCAGTCTTGAGTTAGTAAATTCTGTTGAAACTCTATTGCAGCAACATTCGGTAATTTGGAACCGATTGTAGGTTGTAATGCTTTCGTACCAACATTGATAAGTTGCAACCGATTGCACCAGCATTGATACGTTGTAACCGATTGTAAGTTGTAATTCTTTTGCTAAATTTCGTTTTGTTGAAAAATCTATTTGAGTAATATTTTGTTGTCGGAAGAAGACCTACTGCTCTGTATTTCCTAAAATAAGCGAAAGAGTTTCCAAAAGAAATTCGTAGAGCATCATCAAGTTTCATTGGCCTAGCCTTGCAAGAGGTTAATTTTAAATAATTGATTACAGTACATAAAAATATAGGTGTCTATCTTTCCTTCCTTTCGATCTTTTTAGCTTTTCCTATATTAGTTATTGAACTTAAACTTTGTGTATGTTATATTCTAGTATGTGCATAATAAAATTGTTTCACTTAATTCTGTGCTACATATGCATATGTATATTCTTGATGAGCTTTCCCGAAATGATACAAGACGATCAGTAATTCTTGCTTACGAGAGAAATCAAAAGATCGTGATGCTATATAATATAAACCATTTTTTTCAGTTCCATTTTTGGTATCGAAATATTTAAAAGATTCTTAAATTTAATTTACTATATTAATTTTATTTATGGACTTGAAATATAAAATATTAAACATCTTTATAATGTTAGTACATCAAATGATTTCTTTTCAGTTAATTTATCTTCATTTTCATCAATAATCGATGAATCAATTCCAGATTATCGGAAATATCGATATATCGACTGAAAAAATGAGGGAAAATGCAAAGTAAATATAGAGAGTGAGATTTCACTGTGATATTCGAAATGCAGCATTTACTTATTTATTTTTATTCGATATTCCACTATCATATTTTATTCTAAAGATAGTATAACATATAATCCTGTATGCAACATTTAGAACAACTTTCAATTTCCTCTGTCTTTGCAATATGACATCCAATGGAAGTTCCACCTGTTGAATTGTTTCGTAGGAAAAGGAAGGACCGAAATGAAATATTGCAATAATCGGATGGTATATCTTGCAGTTCTGTTGACTTATAATTGTAATTTTACATAGGAGTTAATTCTAATATTATTAGAAAGTGGATTTATGTTTCAATAGCAATAAACGTAATTAATAACTTTCATTTTAGTTATAATGAATGAATGAAAAACTTTAAATTAATCATGAATCAAAAATAAATAGTTATTCATCAGAATGGAAAAGTAAAGTAATCAAATGTTATTCACGTAAATATACTCTCGCCATCTTCCTTAGATAGATATACTGCCCATTGCCCAACAATCTGACATTAATGTACTAGTGCAAAAGAATTTTCACGAGTTGCCATTGTCTCCCGCTTCATGGCGATTCGAATCTCACTGGCTGTCATTTTCTACGGATGAAGAAAATTGGTGCGATATCTTATTGGATTCGTCAGACAAAGCTAGGGATAAACTGCAGAAGATTTTGGAGAAGCATTGCTACCTAGATCCATCGACATGTCTCACAATGCTAGAAGAATATTTTAGATAACAAATGTCGATATAATAAATGCATCACAACATTGTATTAATATAATGTTCGAATGATAAGAGTATACGTGTTGCAGTTCTACAGTAAGCCAAGGAAGGAATCAGTGAAAGATTTTCAAAAGAGTTACTGATATTTATTATCTATATCTGGTCATAAAAGAGTACATGTTATTTATTAACCCTAATGAGTTTGACGTGTGTTTTCTAAGCACATATTTTTTAAATTACTTCATTTTTTTCATGTCATTCCTTTAAATTTACTGGCCTTTCTTGACTTTGTTCTTACATAAATACCAAATATATTTTTAAAATCTTAAGTTAAAGATTATTAACGTATCAGCGTAAATCACGTATATTAGGAAATTAATTGTACTGTGTTGGCGTTTGGCAACGCAAAAATACAGTTTGGTTAGCATCTAAGCAAGCATCAGTCCACGATTTCATGGAGTACATACACATGCACGAGCTTTGATTGGGTCACATTCCATCCAATCACAGCTCTGCTCTCTCTGTTGCTAATGACTTATGAATTTATTTCTCCTTATATGTTTAATATTTTACTTGAAATTTGGTACACATTAATTAAGTATATATACTAATAACATGTAAAAAAATATAGTACTGTAGGTGTATAAATAAGATATGTGTTTTTTAAATACATAATCAATCCTTCCCGTAAATTCTGATAGTCAAATTCAATAGGGTTGAATATAGTATGTAAAATGTCACCTCACGATATCTCAGTATCACTAAAATATAACAGCATCATTATCATACGAATTGGCAATTGGCTGGAAATAATTTCTTTCGAGCAAAAACTAAATATCATAATTTATATTAAGATATGGTGAGGTTAATTCGTCAAAGACTGCCATACATATCCATAACATCGTGTCTTTTAAAAGTAACACATATGGCATTGCATTTCCATTAAATTCCATCCTTCCGATAAAGTTTCAATTAAAATAGTAATGGTTGGAGCTTCATAGTTTGATAGATCTATTAAAATATATTCTATATTTGTAGAGTAACTGATTTTGTAATGAACCTCCGTCTGAGGTGGAAGATTATTTGTTGAACTTCTAAGTTTAATATTCGTTTTAAATTATTCCAAAATCTTTTATTTTGTACTATTTTAAGGTTTTTTTTTCAATTCTCAAATACTAGATAGTTTTATTATAGAATATAGAATCACTTAATATTCCCATTAATATCCCATTGAGATATTAATTTTACGTGTGTTGCACAACTGTGGTGTTGTGTGGCAACATAGTTTGGTACAACTTGGTACCCGCTAAACACATACACGCGCGAAAAACACATCCTCTCTTCCACCATATCACAGCTCTGCTTTCTCAGTAGCGATAGTGATTTCCAATAATAGTAATTTCCAAAGAAGAGAGAAACATCATCATTTTACTATATCAGAGTAGTCTATCTGCCAAGAGAATTGTTGTAAAAGGCCTTGCGTCATCGCAAACTGTCTACTGGCAGATAAAACAGTTCAAGAAGCTAAATCAACCGTGGGAAAGACAGCTCATTGGTGTGGAAAACTCTCTCAATTCTGACAGGATCAAGCTCTGGTGCATCCTTCCTTGTGGAAAATGACAACCACCAGCTCATAGGTTGCATAAAAGGGGCAGGCAGAGAGAGTTTGTTCTCCATTTCGAGCAGTTCAAAGTTGTCTTTTCAATGAAGGACTGGTGCCAAAGAGGGCATCAAGGAAATCTCTTTTAACGCCGAAGTCATTTTTTCTATTGAATCTCCATACCCTGTTTTTGGTATCAGAGAGAAAAGTCTCGATCGACGACAAACAGTTTTAAATTTGACATGGATTGTGTCGTTCCTACGGGGAAGCATCCTGTCACTTTTCAGTCAAAAGCTTTTCAGTCAAAAGAACTTTTGCACTGGGCAGTTTCCCAAAAAACACCGCGATGAATTTGAATTGATAATTTAAAGTTTTTAATGTTCATATTCTCACAACAATCACCAATCAGTTTCTTTATAAACAAACCTTTTCAACACGATGGCTTAACCTGTCAAACAGCAAGAGTTGTCAAAAAGTCCTGGAAGTTAAAAAAGTAGAAATTTTAGCTCCATGACAAGGGAACTCTACCGAGCCGAATCTGGTGGAGAATTGATTGTCGATTGTCAAAACTGAGAATATAAAATGTAACCCTACAATTTAGGACAACTTTGTGAGTTGATAGAGCAAGAGTGGAAGTCCATTAACCAGAATATCACCGAATATTTGCTTCACACCAAGCCAAGCACAACAAAGATGTTTTGAAGAAGTCTGGGCAACACTGTAAATATTTATCAGGTAACATTTTGTGTTAATGGCAAGCTACCAAACATTGCTTGTAAGCAACTATTGTTATTATTTATCATCAATTGTGATTTCAAATGTGACTAATCACAAACTACCAACAATTTGAAGCTAGATAACGAAAAGAAATCAAAATATTCGTTTTTGCCAATCTAAGGGACTACTACTATACAATGCCGCACAGGTTTATAAATAAGACATGTGTTTTTCTAAAAATAATGTCAAGTTTTCAAATACCTCCTGAACGTCAAACTCATTAGGGTTAATTTACTTGTACCTAAAGGTTCCATTACAATAATAATGATAATAGTAACATACATTACATAACCTTTGTGTGAATAATAAAATTTATGAATAGTTTAATTATTTCCCCTCCCACTTAAGATTTTGAAACATCTATTTTATTCAATTAATGGAAGTAAATATTCATAAATCATTTATTAATTTAATATACTGTTCAAGCAATACATCCTTCGAATAATTTACAGTAAGAGGCTTAACGTCTTGTTAGATAGAAAATTTATATAATATATATATTTTTTATAAGAAGAAAACATGCGTCCATAAATGAAAGATTCCTCCACAATACCAGTTTTTATAGTTTTTCTATCAATAAAGCATTATTTAATTAAATATATGTAATAATTTACCTCATTGTTCAATCGTCGTTCACTTCTCTAATATTTAGTGTAGAATTGAAATTCTGCAGTCATTCAAATTCATTGAATTGAAAAACAATTCAATAATTGGAATGGTTCAGTTCAGTGAAATAAGAAAAGCGTAATAATGTATTAGAGTTTTATTGTTTTTGATAAACTATATAGGGTTGGACGGGGTATCACTGCGTACAATCCCTCAAACTCTGTATTTAGTGGAAAACTAAAGTTACCAGAGAAACTCTTTTTTTACTGATCAAATGGTCCTGAATGAGGATGGTTCTCAACCAGTTTCAAAATAAATAAAAAATTTATTGCCATTTTTTTTGTGTAACTTTTAGTGAGTGCAGCGGGGTATCACTGCGCACATGAAGGGGTATTACTGCGCATTGCATTAAATACAGGACTTTTCTTTCCCACCTGAATACCTCCTGCCCCCATTTTAATGCCCCTCCTCCCACCTGTCTAAACCCCCTTCTTTCTCCATTTAAATATCTCACTCTTCCCATCTTAATCCTCTTCTCTTCCCATATAAATCCCCATCTCCTACCATTTTGATCACACTCTCTCATCATTGAAATCTCCCTCTCTTCCGTCTCTGTCAATATTTGGAAACTCAATATTTGGAAACTCAGTACTGAACTTGTGATGGCACCCTTATCTGAACTGACAAACTAGATTATTACTCAATGCAGAACGGAAATAAATATAAATAAATGAAGGTTATTTGAAACCCTAATTGGCTGTTTTGTAATTTGTTATATACGCTAGTTTGTTGTACTGCACATTTCTTGATTTTTTATTTTGTCACGCAATTTCATTTTTTTTAAATTATTAGTTGCACAATAGAAAATACATAATGAATTAAAATCAAAATGAACAGCACTTTCCCTTCATTTTATTACGATTCTAGATTATAAATGAATTTCGACTATTTGTCTTCAATTATTGTGAAGGTTTGAAGTGAACTTCACTGAACCGAACTGGAAATGGAATTACGAGTCAATTGAATTACACCCCTTCTGAAGATAATGATTTTAGTCTGGTTCTGCCCAGTGTTGTAAATAGGTGTACAATGGGAATAATAGTTTGAGAATTCTATTTTCCATGTCAAATTTATTTGATAAATAGCTATTTCAATGAAGGAGCTGGAAAATTTTTATTTATTCATTAAACTATTCAATTTGAAATATATAGAAAAACATTGTACACAATACAATATTAATAAAATGTAAAGAATTCATTGAAGAATTATACTATAATGATAATTAATTTGCTGTACCTTTAATAATACGCCAGATAAGGTTGGTGTGTAGTGTGTAGTTTAAGAAGAATGCATATCAAAGCACGATGGATCAGGAATAGGAAACCAAATAGGAACCCTCTCGTTCCCACTCTTCACTCTATTTATAATTTTTTTGTTGTTATACATTTACAATCATTCAAAATTCTTTCATTCGAGTCGTATTTTAGTAATGATATTTTTATATTTAAAGCACTAGTTATTTTATAAACATTTTTTGAATTAATGTTAATACTGTTTGAATCCTTTCTATGTATGTAATGGTTTACATGTATAGAATTATGTTCTATTTTACAGATACTATTTAAAAAATATTAGTTCATAGTGCACTGAAGTAATGGAAAGACGAAAAAGGTAATCTGTTTGGAGCTACAAAATCAACGATTTAAAATAGCTGGCAAGTACAGAAAATCCTTTTTCAAGTGATCATCTACTAACTTTTCGGACCCCGAAAGTAATAGAAGAGCTATCAATGCAAGAATCGACTGAAGCCAAATAAATAAATAAATTGCTCGAATATAGATATTATTGATTATATTCTAATTATATTCTACCCTGGTAATATCATCCCAGAAAGTTAATAACCAGTAAATTGAATTCCTTGTATATTCTACCCAGGAATATTCCAGGCAAAAAAACTCCACCCCTGTGACCATCCTAATGGATGCAGATTGGCTAATCAGTCACAGTGTGACGAAAAAATATTTTTCGATAAGGCACCAATGACTGCACTATCGAAAGGGAGAGGAAAATGAAGAGGAGATCCAAAAAACAACAATCATATTTTTGGAGACGCTATCCACTTCTCTTCCATTGAACAAAGACCACTTCAGGATAGAGCTATTGCAAAAGTAAAAGGTTGAAACAAAGTTTATATTGAAAATTTGCATTGCATGAAATATAAAAGAAAAAATGATAAAAAATTGAAAATTATAAATTATAGGTACTTATCTGTTCCATTAATCAATTTCTATTGATATCTTATATCAAGGTACAGTGTCTCCTATTAAGGACTAATAGTACTTTGACTAATCAATACAATGTAAATACATAGTGTGTTATCTATGCAAATTTTACCACTAAACTTACTTGTTTTTAATTGTTGTTATTATATTGCTTCCCGAATTGATTGAGTGATTCACTGGAACTTAAAAAAGGTCTTGCTAATTGTTTATTTTATTTATCTAGTATTTCC
This sequence comes from Caprella mutica, assembly GCA_947561585.1. Taxonomy (NCBI): domain Eukaryota; kingdom Metazoa; phylum Arthropoda; class Malacostraca; order Amphipoda; family Caprellidae; genus Caprella; species Caprella mutica. The sequence continues at coordinate 97,254 of CANNZV010002598.1, read as the reverse complement.
TGAGTATTTTTATTATCAATAAAGTTATCATTATTATATCAAGGGACGTTTAAATGTGAAAATACAATATTTAATTCTTTTTTTCAAAAACTAGATAGTACCATCTTACAAATAGCTATTGTGTTAGCAATAATGAAGATAATCAGGAAAATGAAAAACGGTACAAATAATGAACATTTACACAACCTTTTTTTGTGCTGTTTTATCATTTATTTACTGAAAAATAAACAGCTGGTGATTGGCTAACAAAGGGTTAATATGGAAAAAAGAAATTACTAGTTATTCTTAATATTATATGAAATATTAATAAAAGATTAATATTAATGACTAACCAAACCTAAGCCGTAGAGTGGCTGAGAATTACCGTAGTGGAATATATATGGGGTGGGATACACCAGTGTGGAATTTACCCCGATGTAACTTACCGGGGAGGAATATACCGGACACCGATATTATAGGCTATTAAATAATTTTAAAAACGTTGTGAAAAACAGTTCAGTATATTCTCATTCAAAATCCCAACTCACAACCTACCGGTATTCTCCACAGATAAGAAATTTGTCACTGTTGTCAACAAACCTTACAACCAGATTTCATGCTTCCAATGATTTCATTTGTCTGTACTCTATTCATGAATATACAAAGAATGAAAACAATTGAGCATGAGATTGAGTTAATAATGATATTTTCTTTGCTGAATTTACTTACACATCATATTTCAAATACTCTAAGTAGGTATATCCATAGATGTGTCTGACAAAGTTTATAAAATATCGCACCAATTCTCTCCACTCGTTGAAAAGAGCGTAATCTGTATTTTCTATGATATAATACAGTTGTATATATTAGGTGTGTATCTTCATTACATCTATGGGCTTAAATCGGGTGACATCAATATATGATAAAATAAAATCAGGTAAACCAATATGAAAACCGTACATTTAAAAACTCATTAATTAAAAAAAAATAAAATACAGTATCACAAATTTTGATAAAATAATTACGAAACTAATAATTCAAAACATTCTAAAATTTGGTAAAATTATTTGAAATAAAATTATTAGAAACAAATATTATGCAATAAAAAAACTAGGAAACACATTAATTAAAAAAAATAAAAGGCAGTAAAATATTTATAAAACACATAAAATGGAGTAATATAATTTCAAAAAAGTTAATTTGGAAAAAATATTTTGCAACAATTTAATACGAAAAAAGTTAAAATCCAGTAAAATAAAAAGAAAACGCACAATTATTGATAAAATAACTACGAATAAATTAATTAGAAAACGCACAATTTCCAATAAATTATTTAACAATAAAATAATTTGCGCAAAAAAAATAAGCGCAAGTGTAATTAGAGAAAAATAATTAGCGCAAATATAATTAGAGCAAAATAATTTGCGCAAGTATAGTTAGAGCAAAATAATTTGCGAAAAAAATACGCTCCGCCCAGCTGTCTTGATAACTACCGCCAACAGTGACGTCATTACTTCTTCATTGTGAGAAAGAAAGGTAATAAGGTAAATATGATAGTGATTCTTTGTATGTAGATACTTTAAATAATTAGTGCAAATTTAATTAGAGCAAAATAATTAGCACAATATAATTAGAGCAAAATAATTAGCGCAAATATAATTAGAGCAAAATAATTAGCGCAAATATAATTAAAGCAAAATAATTAGCGCAATATAATTAACGCAAAAATACTCTGTTAACTGCCTGTGTACTGTTACACTTTAAATGTCATATTTTTGTGTCAGTATTATTTGAGAACAGGCAGTTAACAGAGTATTTTTTGTGCTAATTATTTTGCTCAAACTATATTTGCGTTAATTATATTTGCGCAAATTATTTTGCTCTAATTAAATTTGTGCTAATTATTTTGCCCAAACTATATTTTCGTTAATTATATTTCGCTAATTATTTTGCTCTGATTATATTTGCGCAAATTATTTTTCTCTAATTAAATTTGTGCTAATTATTTTGCCCAAACTATATTTTCGTTAATTATATTTCGCTAATTATTTTGCTCTGATTATATTTGCGCAAATTATTTTGCTCTAATTAAATTTGTGCTAATTATTTTGCCCAAACTATATTTTCGTTAATTATATTTCGCTAATTATTTTGCTCTGATTATATTTGCGCAAATTATTTTGCTCTAATTAAATTTGTGCTAATTATTTTGCCCAAACTATATTTTCGTTAATTATATTTCGCTAATTATTTTGCTCAGATTATATTTGCGCAAATTATTTTGCTCTAATTAAATTTGTGCTAATTATTTTGCCCAAACTATATTTTCGTTAATTATATTTCGCTAATTATTTTGCTCAGATTATATTTGTGCTAATTATTTTGCTCTAATTAAATTTGTGCTAATTATTTTGCCCAAACTATATTTTCGTTAATTATATTTCGCTAATTATTTTGCTCTGATTATATTTGCGCAAATTATTTTGCTCTAATTAAATTTGTGCTAATTATTTTGCCCAAACTATATTTTCGTTAATTATATTTCGCTAATTATTTTGCTCAGATTATATTTGTGCTAATTATTTTGCTCTAATTAAATTTGTGCTAATTATTTTGCTCTAATTAAATTTGTGCTAATTACACACTAAACACTACGTTTGAACGTCTTATTCCGTTATTGGTTCTATTCATTGATGAAATTTAGTAAAAAAGATTCATGACATCGAAGGTATCCAGCGTTGCCATTGGATCTAAAAGATATGGGTGGAGCTTCTCAGATCATTTTTGCGCTAATTACACTTGCGCTAGTTACACTTGCGCTAATTGTACTTGTGCTAATTACACTTGCGCTAATTACACTTGCGCTAAATACACTTGCGCAAATTAAACTTGTGCTAACTATTTTATCGATAATTATGCGTTTTGAAATTAGTTGTTTCGTAATTAAATCATTGCTAATTATATGTTTTGTCCTTATTTTTCCTCATTTTGAATGTTTTTATTTATTTTACCGTTAATTATATTATTGTAATTTGATAGTTTTACAATTATTTTACTCAAAAAAATGAGTTTTGAAATTATAGTTTTCATAATTATTTGGTTGGCTATTATTTTACCTCAAATTAATTGACAAGTAATTATTTTTTCACTTTTTATGAGATTCTTAATTATGTGTTTCTTAATTATATTTCCCGTAATTGGGAGTTTTCTAATTATATTATTACATTTCATACTGTTTTCTATTATTATTATTACTATTTGATCGTTGCCATTTTAGTTTACTCTTAATTATTTTGCCCGTAATTGACCCCTCCCCTTAAATCTAATCTTTGATATCCATTGTTCTTATTTGATAGCCTTATTTACATTTGATTCCATTCATACCTACCGGTGTGCCTAATACTGTTCCGTAAAAAAAATGTAGTAAACAGTACATAGGTAAGTTTTGTAGCCAGCGATTGTTGCGATCATCGCTCAGCGGTTATCGCCGAGCACTAGCCCAATGCTCTTCCTATTGAATTGTTTTGCAAATCGCGATCATCACTGAGCAATATATCTCAATAAATACCTATTGTTGGGTGATGATTGCAACAATTACTGCATGCAAAATGTACCGATCTATATAGCATACGTATCTATCGATAATGTGTTACAGGAATAAATACTTTTCTTATATTGGATTTTACCTAAAATCTTCTCAAATTGGTTTGAAAGGAGGAGGGGTTGATCACTAAAGCGTTATTGCTACATTCCTTGTCTCTTCCATGAATATAGTGTTAGTTGAATTAAATTGCTTTCCAATTAATAAGAACTTGGAAACTCTCAATATAGATGCTTATAATGTAGTGTGCTATATCCACTAGTTTGTTGTTCTGTTCACTACAAGATTAAAAAAATGACCTGACAAGGGAGTTGAGTGACATGGTCCCCGGTTCATTTATACTTCAACCTCTATTGGAAATCATTTACCACTAACCTTCACTCTAACGGACTAACTTTCACTCTGTCCGTAAGGAACAATATTTTTAAAACTATATTCTTTGTGACAGTAACCTCATAATTTCTAAACTTAGAGGTGCCACCCTATCGAAAGAATTCACAGATAAAAATAACTACTACTATGTTGTTGGGTGATGTTTCTTTATCACACAAGGCCCTTTAGTAGTAAATTAAAGTGAAAGACTATACGGAAACTGATAATTTGAAGACTAGTAAAGAATTAAATTTATTTAGTGATACGTGCGATAATTCTCATAAAATAATGTTCATAAAATTATATTTTTGAGATATGCTTGAATATTAATACACGTTTCACGAAGGTATTGCACGAGCAAAACATTTTCAGTAATGTAAATCTAAATCACTCCACAAGTTCCTTCACGAATGAATCCCTAAAGAAATCAACTGAGAGATTTAGTT